>JASDQU010029755.1:8921-20552 GCA_032191745.1 Picea mariana | reverse complement strand
GCGTGGAGTCGGGGTCCCAGGAGTTGTTGCTGCTGCTGCGTGGAGTGGGGCTCGGGAGTTGCTGCTGCGTGGAGTCTGTTGCTGCCGATGTTGTGAAGTGACGAGTTTGTCGCATTTGAAGTCGGGTCTGCTGCTACGTGGTGACGAGTGGTTGTTGCTAGAGTGTGTTGTTGCATGGAGAGTCGAGAATCGAGACCCGAGAGCCCAGTGATAACTCACGGTTGTTGCTAGAGTGTGTTGTTGATGGAGGTTGCAACGTGGGGAATGGACACGAAAACGAAAGCCAAAGATAACTCGGGGCTTTTTTACCCGCCCTTTTCCAACTAAAAACGAATAAAATCGAACCCTATTAAATTCGGGATTAGGTACGGCGATTAAATTCGGGATTCCGTACGGCGAACTTAATCGATTAAAATCGGCTGCCTATAAAATTCGTCGATTTTCAAATTTGTTCAATGAAAATCGACGAACCCGATGACTAAGGCTGCATTTGTTTATGGTTCAAGTAAATGCTAAAATTGAAATAAACCTCATGCTTGAGCCTAGCATAGTGAAAATTCAACATCTCTTGCTTCCAAAATATTCTCTGTATCTAAGAAAGGTCATCTAGGAGGGAAAGATCCTCCCACAGCTACCAAAACATCAACACTCCCTCTTAGCTAGGGAGGCATCTTTTACGATCTCTTCATCTGGTAGTCCACTAACTACTCTGCAATCTGCTAGCAGGCACACAGGTGCTACAATGCCTTTGGTAGCTCGAATCATTAGGCACGGTCTCTGCGATCAAACGGTAGCACACACAACTACATCCAAACGATCTGTTAATCTCCATGACAACCAGCTAGTAGCACACAGCTACTACAATGTCATCCAATAGATCACAACTACTACCAAGTAGTATACAACTATTGTCCAGTGACGCACAATCACTGCCAGTGGAACACATCCACTATAGTAGCACAAAGCTATTGTCCGGAGTCACACAGCCTCCGCGAGTGGAACACATCCACCGAAGTAGCACACAGCCTCCGCCAATGGAACACATCCACCGAAGTAACACACAGTTATTGTCCAGAGACACACAGTCTCCGCCAGTGGTACACAACCACCAAAGTAGCACATAGCTACTATCCGTAGTCACACAGCCTTCGCCATAGTCTTATGACTACGTGTGTGATGTTTCTTCTCTCAACAGGTCCGACAGTAATTACCCCCTCAGTCACTTCACATGACTAATCCAGGGAACCCTTGGCCAGAGAAGTTAGTCAGCATGAGAAGAAACAGCACACCTCCCTCTCAATAAGGGTGAACATTCGACAACACTCCAAGCTTTTCCCTAAAGTACTCATACTTCACTCTTGACAAGGGCTTGGTGAGAATGTTCGCTATCTGCTCATCCGTGGATATGTACTGGAGCTCCACAGCTCCTCTCTGCACCATGTCACGGATGTAATGATATTTGATCTCTATATGCTTAGACCTGTCATGTAATACAGGGTTCTCGATAAGCTTCACGCAACTTTGATTGTCACAATGTATCAAAGTTGGCTCCAATTCTAGATCAAATATCTCGGCTAGCAACTTCTTGAGCCACACTGCTTCACAGCTTACCACACTTGCTGCGATATACTCTGCTTCTAATGTACTGAGTGCCACTGATGTTTGCTTCCTGCTCAACCATGAGATCATGCCTGATCCCAGACTAAAACAACATTCGGAAGTACTCTTCAAATCCACTGCACTCCCTGCCCAGTTAGAATCTATATATCCCTGCAGCTTCACATCTCGACCTGAGACATATCTCAATCCATATCCATCCGTACCATGAAGGTACCTCAACATATGCGTTGCTGCCATCCAATGTACATGTCTAGGTTCAACCATGTGTTGACTCAAGGTATTCACTGCAAAGCATATGCCTGGCCTAGTGTTAACCAAGTACATTAAGGATCCAATCAGTTGTCTGTACATCGTGGGATCCACAAATCTGAAGATTTGTCACTCAAGAGCTTCAGATTTATCATCATAGGTGTGGTCATGGACTTGTAATCCATCATCTCGAATTTCTTTAGGATAATATTTTCCTTGGCTAAGGAATATCTAATTTGATCGTTTCCACAGTTCCAATCCCAAGAAGTAATGCATCAACCCTAGATCCTTCATCTCGAACTCTGAAGCGAGCTCCCTCTTAGACCCATCAATGAGCTTCTCGTCTCCTGTTAGCAACAGGTCATCTACATATAGAACCAAGATCAATGGGCATCCATCCTCAACCTTATAGTAAAGGTTAGGATCTGCCTCACTCTTGATAAATCCCAAGCTCATCAAATATCCATCTATCCTGGCATACCATGCCCTGGGTGCTTGCTTTAGCCCGAAGCCAAGTTGGTCTCATCCTGGTAGCCACAGTTTCTTCAGGTAGATCTATAGGTCTTTCTGACTCTACCATATCATTCTAAACTTCTGGGATGGCTTCTTCAGGTGTAGAGTCTACCATGATTGCATCTTTGGGAGCCTCTTGCTCTATTTGGTCCTCATCTATGTTAGATTCCCTAGATCTTCTGAAGGCTTCATACATCCCAAATGATCTCGATATGTCTCTGCCCTGGAATGTAAATTCTATAGGCCTTCAAAGTCTCATTGTATCCAACGAATGTGCCCTTCTTTCCTGAAGGTTCCAATTTCGTTCTCTTTTCCTTGGGAACATGTATAAACATTGGACAACCAAAAATCCTCAAGTGACTGACTTTTGGCTTCTTTCCAGTGAACACCTCTTCAAGTGTCTTGTTCCAATCTATCCTCAACTCTCATACTGGTTGACATTTTCGCCAGTAGAAACCCTAGCACTAAAAAACCTTGATTTTTCAAAATTCACTAAACTGTACATTGAGGGTTTCAGGGGGTGCGCTAGGTTAGGGCGCACTGCTACGTGAAGGAATTATTCCCAACATCCTCGGGATAGTGCTCAACGCGCTTGACAAAGTTTTGCAGCTGCAAGGTGTCGCTGTAGCGATCTTCCTTCGAGTGGTCAAACTATTCTGAAGGTAACCTGGCTCTGATAGCATGTTGGATTTTCCTTATTTACAGAGCATTACTGTTACTAGTGTTCTTTTACTTCGTTATCATTAACATATATATATCATGTACTGAGCAGTAGCAGCATAAACAATAGACAAAAAGAACACGAGATTTATCCTAGGAAAACCTCAAATGGGGGAAAAACTCAGCAACCTTTCTTAGATAGATTCCGTTCACAAAGTAAGTCCAATCAGATAAACCCTAGCACAAGTGCTAGCTTAACCAGAAATACCACCCCAGTTGGAGCACCAACACCATACAAAGGTAGCACATCTCCTTGAGGAGTAGCGCACAAGATAGAGATACCAAAAGACTGAACAAGAAGAAACTGGGTCACTGCAGCCGCTGCATCTCCTTCTCCAAACTTGCGCCTTGCTTCTGTGTAGCTAGGAGAGTGTGAGTGAGTAAACAAATGAGCTAAGGCACCTCCTATTTATAGTCTTCTTGTCCTTCTAGCTGGGCCAACTTCTCTTCTGGGAACGTGTCTTTTCATTATACTTTATTCTTTTGGGCCGACTTCTCTTCTAGGGTATTTCAACATCTGTCCAATGGATCTCTTGCTTCCGGAATCTTCTCCGTATCTAAGAAAAGTCATCTAGGAGGGAAAGATCCTCCCGCAGCTTCCAAAACATCAACACATGTAAGCATGTAAATGTTGGCCGCCTGTAGCACTGTAGGGGATCTAAATTGAGGAGTTGGGAGGGTACCATCTTGAGGGCCCACTTGGAGGTAGGCCACCTCCATACTAAATTTGATTCCCTTTTTCTTATACAAATTCCCATTTTTTCTCTAATATTAAGCTATATTATTATATATTTAATGTGCACAGTACCGCTTGTGCCTTTCTGGTGATCTTATGCAAAATTGTAGCAAACTTAAGAAATGGGTTATTAGAAATATAGAAGCACTAGAAAATCTGTACCCGAGGTGCCCTAGCTCCTATTTCCTGGAAGCTTTTAGGATTTCTCAAGAAGGCTACAATCTCATTGATTTCCTCTTTCACAGCATCAATTCCTGCTAAATCCTTCAAACGCATCGGGGGATTTTTTATTCTCTGCATAAACAATTCATCTAAATTAATGTACGTTCAAATAATAATCCTGATAAATCCAATAAAAAATATATTTCAATAATTGAGCTAACACTCTAATATAGAAAATGCGTTAATGCTTCATACCTTCATTCTGTCGAAAGCATTTTGAATAGGGTCAACATTCATTTTATTTGCACCAGAATGCACTTCCTCGTACAAACTTAGCTGAGAAGAAAACAAAGGAAATATAATTAACACTTTATCATATTAACCAAATAAAATTGTCTCGATTATTCTTTAACAGCTATACTGTAGATTTCACCAGCATGCTTTTTCATCTTAAAGAGCAAATCATTGTAGATATGAAAGTAATAGACATGTCCGATTTATAATGTTAGTACAAGAGAGAGGGAGAGAATGCACAGAGATTTGGAAATCTCTCATAGTAGTATGTTCGATTACTTCTAGAAGTACTTCAAAGTTCAAGTAGATCTAATGGGATGGGTAGCTGGGACATATGCATAAGAATAATTTCAAGTAATGATGTTATCATTTCATATCACAGAATACTGGTATTACTGCATGTTCACAAAGGGAGAAATTGACTATCTAATTCACTTAAAAAAACTCCAGTGACCCAAAAAAACTCCAGTTTCACACATCCAATATATCTCCTTCCTAATACATATGGAAAGCTAGAACAGAAGCTGCATGGATAGGAGCTAAACAAATTAGATTCATTCCTAGATACAGGAATTCCAATCTCCTGGCTCATTATGGAAACTTGCAAATATCTCAGGAAAAGCATCTCAATAATGAAATGGATCCAGCCGCCATTGATATACATATGCTACAACCTGCATTTGAAATGGATCAAGCCTCTGTTCTTTCAGAAAATATGTAAAATTGGCCTCGAACCTCAAAAACCTAGGAATCATGCCAACCACGTGAATATATTGCAGGTGCATACATATAATACATGCATATACTGCTCTGGCAAAGATTTCACAATGTTGGCAAGACAGTTTACTTCTTCAAAGAAAACAAGTCTTTCTTGAAGAGCTTCATAGAGTTACACATTTCATTAAATCCCTTCAAACTTGTCCAAGAACCTTGTCTTATTAACTATTCTGATGCCTTCTAAAAACAAGTCTGGGACTCCCACTCAATGGGCCTGGATAGATGAACCATCGGTTGATGAGAAAGAGAGATGCACATAATTCTCTTTCTTAACTACCAAATACAAACAGAATAGGCATCAACAGACAATATACTGGAATATATGTCAGAATGTCAAGATTACAGAACAGAAAATAGAAAGTTATACTAATGGAAATGTTGGCAAGACAGTTTAGTTCTTCAAAGAAAACAAGTCTTTCTTGAAGAGCTTCATGGAGTTACACATTTTATTAAATACCTTCAAACTTATCCAAGAACCCTGTCTTATTAACTATTCTGAATCCTGATGCCTTCTAAAAACAAGTCTGGGACTTCCCACTCAATGGGCTTGGATAGATGAACTGTTGGTTGATGAGAAAGAGAGACACACATAATTCTCTTCTTGACTACCCAATACAAACAGAATCTGCATCAACAGACAATATACTGGAATATATGTCAAAATTACAGAACAGAAAATAGAAACTTATACACATGGATATGAATCCATAATCACAACACCAAAACGGGGTCTTTGGGAAGTTACCCACTACCTGTTGGTTTTTTAGCTTGGATGGGCAATAGCTAACTTTTAATATGAGCAATGTAATGAACAATAGTTCATTTATGGGACAATATCCAATATAGGGAGGATAAATACTTGAATCAAGGATACACGAACCATGGGTAATATAGGAATCAGCAGAGCTGCAGAAGAACCCAGTGCAAGTGCGGCACTCGTCTAGAAATTAGGAATTGACCCTAACCCTAATTTCTTTTAAATATATATTTAAAATCTAAATTTTATATTGAAAAAAAAAGAAATGAAATCTGAATTAAAGCATATCTATTATCAACAATTTAGCTTTCATACTCATATTGCCAATTGGGGAACGAGACAAAACCACCAACTTTGCTGAAGATTTAATCACTGCAATTGCTAGCAATAGCATCATCAAAAATTTACTGGTAGGTGACTGAACATTCAATTTGAAGCATAGACACTATAGATTGATTTTTTTGCTACTACGGATAAACAAAAACATAAGTAGTTAACCAGCCAGAATCCAATGCTGCATTTGAACCATAGATCAAAGTCTGCCTAACTACGGAGTATTCTAAGTAAGACAGAACTAATGACAAAAGTGAAGGTAAAATCGGATACTTTGGATGATGAAAATGCAAGTAAAATCACGAGTAGGAAACTTTTGATACTTCTTCAAAGTAGTTTTACCAAGTTATCACTAAAGTTAAAGCATGAGAGCCCAGTGGCTTCAAAGTCTCTTGGGAACCGATTCCCTTAACATCGCAACAGATTCCAAAATTCGGATCCAAATCCTAAATGACAAGGAATGGATCCTTCAACAAATCATGCCAAATTTAGAAGAATTGGATCCGAATCGCTGATTCCTCGATTCCTGCATGATTCAGATCTGGGTACAAGACAAAGATTGGCAAATCTGATAACTCTGGTTCAAATATAGGATATAAAAATATATCACTGATAATGATTAAGCAAGTGAAATGATACTATAGAATGTGATGTTGTGTATAAGTATACATTGAATGGTCACATATGTGAATATACATGCCTTTTAGACATGTACCCTTTGATTATTATTATTATTATAAGTACTTTATGTTTGTTGCATTGCCTCCCCCTTCAAAGCATAATATGGAAAAGCTACATCTTTATTCTTGCATGTAATGCTTTCACCTAATGTCTATTTTTGTTGTTGTCATGGTTGAAGAAATGAGGCAATACCATCTTCAAAGTACTAAACAGAATTGTCAAATTGATGAAGGTTCAGTCCACCTTAGTTAGATCTTTTGTGGAACTATGTGTCTATCGGTTTCTTGGATAAATTATTATGCATTGTGATTCCATGAATTACTAATTTTGAGACCAAATGGCACTGAAATTGATCTTCTTCAAAATGTAGGTCAAATATTGTCTTTGCTCAAAGCAATGTCGATACATCAATTAATTAAATTGTAGACTCTTGATATTAGAATGTCGATAAGATGTCTTTGTAACATGATCTTTCCTTGTCATAATTTGAGTTTTCTTGATTCACTTTTGGTATTAAATCTTCTTCATATATTTGTGTTGCTATGTTGATCATTGGAATTTTATTAGTAGAGACACTTGGAATTGCTAATATTTTTATCCATCATTTGTACTTCAACGTCTGAAGATATCCCTAATTCAATTGGATCAGTGATTGTTTCCTTGTCAATCAATGAATATTTGTCGATAAGTAGTTCTAGTTTTTCTTGTTAAGTCTTCTTTTCATTTATTACCTTCTGGATTTGTGCAATCAAGCTTTGACTATGATTTTTGAAATGAGAAATTTCTTCAATTTTCTCGAATAGATCTTTGTTAAAATTTGTTTCAATCTTCATTTTTCTATCCTCATGGGATCGTTGATATCTTGCTACTTCACATTTCAATTTATCAATTTATGTAATTAAAATCTTGTTTTGAACGAATAGGCTATGATTATGATTCATAAGATGAGAAGTTTCTTCATCTTTATTCACTAAAACCTTATCAAGCTTTTTTTGAAGATCCCACATCTTCTATAATAAATCCGAATTATCCTGAAGGATCACATCTGATACATCTTTCAACTCTTTTGTGAGGAAGCTTCTGAGCATGACTTTTGTAATATCCCTGATCCAGTTGATCGGGATAGCTACTGCTGAACTACGGTTTGGCTATTGAATCTAATACTCTAGGGGTTTCTAACTGCGTTTGAGTAACTGTGTGAAGATGCTCGATTGTTTTTGCATGTGTGTTCCAGTTTATTATGTGTTTAGCAGTATAAAACAATGCATGTGAAATAAGGACAACACAGCTCACTGATATATATAATGCTGGAAAAAGCAGGAAATACAATAAAGACTGGATGCAGATATGATAATCGTCACTTAGATCTCATGGATCATCACTTGAATACAAAAATAATAGATAATAAATACTTGTGACCAGAAGAACAGAAGTTGGTCTGTGCATGCACGGATAGATCGGCAAAAAGCAGTCTAGCAGCTCACGGTAACTGCTATAGAATCCGGAAAACTCGCCTTGATAGCGATACCCGTCGAAATGAGCTGGAAACTGTCTCAAAAGATGCGCCCTGGCCTCTAGACTGGTCCTGATGACTGTCGGACTGAAAATCCGACCTCTAAAGCTCTAGATGTCACACCCTGGGGGTTTCCGCACCTCCTGGGCTCAATGAGTGCGCCCTAGAGATTCCACCGATGGAATCTGACGATGTATAGCTCAAAACGATAATCCTGGTTTCCTCTGTAATGGGTCGGAAGGGATTCCTCAGATCTGCCCCGTAATGTCCCCTGGAACCCCAAATGTGCTTCCCCGAGAGTTGTGCCCTAAATGACTGTTTTCCGATTTCCGAAAGATTCCACCGTCGGGAACTGACGATAGGTGGCTCAATAGGTGCGGCCTGTCTAACTCTCTAATGGGTTGGAAGGAATCGACCAGATCTGAAACTGTCTCAAGAGGCTGCACAAACCCTCTCTCAATCACTTACGCCCTCACTGGTTGAGTTGCGCAATAACTGAACTGGACACAGTAATGCACAGTGAAATACCTGATGGTATCTCCGATAGGCTAAGGTGTGTCTCTCAACACCAAAACCAATCAAGGGGGGTGGTTTCCTCTAGAAATCCACAAAACAACAAGGGGGTCAATTTCCTCCTCCTCTGCAAATACCTCAACATCAAATCATAACATAGTATAATGAATTAGGTTGCTTTACCCTTCCTTTATAGCTTCCTGAAACCCTAATTCGTTGTTGACCTTTTCCCTCCAAGTGACTTTTACTTTATTTTATTATTCCTTGATTAAATCACTTAATTAATTAATTAATTAACCATTTTACCTCTAAAAAGTGATTTATCCATCCTTATGGCTTTTCCAGCTACTGCAAGTCACTTCTCATCATCTTATCCTGTAATGCTCTTCCTCCCGATTTCGATGAGCTATTACACTAAGAGGTTTCACCAAGTAATATGCCCATTATGACCTTCTTAGTGAATTTAATTAAGATATGACCCATAATAACTCAAAATTACGAAAATCGTCGGAATGCAACAGAACCAAAGCCAAGCTGTGCGGAATGGATCCTGATGATGAACGATACAAGTCGGGCCCAAATAAACCCCTCAATATCTCCCGAACTCTCTGTCACCCCTATCTGGCTACTCGGGTAGGCATAACACTCTGAAATGTTGTAATGTTATAATGTCTCAAAGTGGGGACATTACAGTCCTCCCTGCCGGAATATTGCTTGTCCTCAAGCAATAACTGAATCCAACTACATATGATACTGGGGTCCCATATCCACCTGTGTGGCACAATGTAGACTCCCCTCAAGATGTGGTCTCTCCAAGTGCTCACCATGCATGACACCCTCATGCTCCTAATGAGTAGAATGATCAATGGCCAAAGAATCTCAGTCAACTCACCGAGCAACCACTCTACTCGAAACTCAACTCCATCAAACACTGAACTATCAAGCACTCCAATCTATCAAGCACTGAACTATCAAGAACTATCAAACACTCAACTATGAAGGTATAGAGCAAAACGCATTTTTTTAAATCTTTGCAGAGTATTATTTTGGTTTTATTTCGGTTTTATATTATTTGTTTCCAAGTTGCTACTCTTTTAGATCTGCGTATGCTCTTTGCCCCGCGCCCTATGCGATCTTGGCAAATCAGAAACAGATAGGAAAAGGTGCATCTTCTGACTAAGCTAACCGAGATCTAACCCTTGTTATCATCGAGAAGCGAAATTTTTTTCTTGTGTGAAAAGAGTTTTTTTTAGCACGCTCTCCAAGGTCGTCTTCCACAACAACAACACCCCCAATCCTCTTGCGAAACAATACAATATGTTTTGCTAGACCATTTGGTTAAAAGTTGCCTTATTAAGTAAGAGGTCTTGAGTTCAACTCTCTCTTTTGTTACTTTTTTTTGAAAAAATTCATGCTAAAATTGTAAAGTGTATTTCACTTCAAGTATAAAAGTGAATCACTATAAGTAGCTTTAATATTTTATTTGAGAGTTATTTATTTTACATTAAGTAACTTCATTGTAAAAGTGATCCCCACTTCTCTTTATAAAAGTGGGTCACTTCATAAAGCAACTTACACCACCACGTGATCCTTTGGTTACTGTTTATGCCTTTTTTAAAAAGGGCATAACTCTCACATCCGAAGTCCGTTTTCAGTGCCGTTTTTTTTAAAACCGCCTAACTTTTCGAGATCTTTCCATCCAAAACATCAGTTTCAGTTTTTAAATCCATATTATTAAAAGATTTAATATGGCTTCTTCTAGTAATCTTTTGCTTACTAGCACCAACTACTTCCAATGGAAATCTCATATGGAAGATTTATTAAAAAGTAAAGGCATGTACCGGATTACCTTGGGAAAGGAAAAAGCACCCATTGATGATGATAAGAAAGTCAAATGGGCTAATAGGAGTGACGAAGCACGTGGACTAATCGGAATGTCCATCTCTCCTAATTTAAGGTTCCACCTTAAAGAAATTGATGACCTCGATGAAGCTTGGAAAAAGATTGAATCTGTGTTTGGTAAACTCAATATTATTCGAACAAAACAGTTAGAAAATCAAGTACTAACCTTAAGTCCAAGTGATATTTCTTGCCTTTGAGACTATCTATCTAAGTTTAAAACACTCAAAATTTTATGTGAAGAATGTGAGATAAAAATGGAGGAAGACCGTTGCATCTATCTTATTCTTTCTAAGCTAGGTATTGCATATTTTGTGCTTTTATCTACTTTTTATGCCATGAGAGAGGCTCTAGGAAAAGCTTATCAAAAACCCACTCTTGAGTCCTTTTGCGTTACTTTGATTAGAGAGGAAGATAAGCTTGTACAACTTGGAGTGATCAGCACTGCAGGTACCTCCAACAAAGCCTTAGTTGCCCAGTAGAAAGATAAACCCAAGTATCCCAAGAAGCAACATCCTCGCTACAACAACAAGCAACATAAGGGTCCCAAACCCGCTCAAACAGCTTAAGCTCCTAATGGTGACAAAGGAGCAAAATATAAAAATAAGAAGACTGACAGACATTGCAACTTTTGTGATAAAGATGGTCATGATGATTCCAAATGTTTCAAGAAGATGGCAGCTTTAGAAGCAGCGATGAAGAAGCACAACATCAGTATTGATTCTACTTCTTCTTCTTCTTCTCATGGACATGCGCTTTCTACTTCTGGTTTCTCCTTCAATACAACTTCTACTTCTTCTTCTGATGAGTGGCTTATTGATTCTGGAGCATCTTATCATATGGCTAAGGATAAAGACATATTTT
>JASDQU010029752.1:0-14826 GCA_032191745.1 Picea mariana | reverse complement strand
GTTCCAAAATAAGCTCTGCGAAGACCAATGACTTTTTGGACTTTGTTGAAATGAAGTCTAAGTCAAACTCCTGGAGGATGACTATCCATCTACTGATTTTTCCACCTATTACCCGTCGTGTCAACATGTATTGGGATGGGTTCATCACAGCAATGACGGTGGTCTTGCAAAAAAGAACATAATGATGGAACCGTTGAATAGCATGAATTGTCGCCAACGCAAGTTTTTCGATATGAGAATAATTGAGTTCCAGTCCTATGAGGCCTCAGCTCAGGTAATAGATCATGTATTCTGAGAACAAATCATCTTCCTGAACTAAAACCATGCCAATGGTTGACTCTGCGGTAGCCAAATATAATAAGAAATCTTTGTTATAGTTAGGTGGTCGTAGCAGAGGGGTCATTGTGAGGGCATGTTTTAATGCATCGAAAGAGCATTGAGCGGAATCATCCTAGTAAAAAGGAACATCTTTCTTCAGTAAGTACATAAAGCCCTTGGTGATTTCAGCATAGTTGGCAATGAAGCGTCATAAAAAGTTCACCTTGCCTTGTAGACTCTGAAGTTGAAGGATTGTGCATGGGGGAGGCAATTGGATTATTTCCTCCACCTTAAGAGGATTGACCATGATCCCTGTTGTTGATATGATCAAAACCTAATAAACATCTTGATGTTATGCAGAAGTTGCACTTGTTTGGATTCAAGCGAATCCTAAAGTAGCGGTAGTGTTCGAAGATTAGTCTAAGGTGTGTGGGATGATTCATTCTCTTGCGAGATCGTGATGCTAAATCATCTAGGTAGGCCTCAACTATATGATTGAGATCATGAAAAGCAAAAGACATGGCCCGCTGGAATGTGGCTCCAACATTTTTAAGACCAAAAGGCATCTTACGATATGCAAATGTACCCCAAGGACAAATGAATGCCATTTTGTGTTGGTCTTCGGGTTTGATTTGGATTTGATTATATCCTGAAAAACCGTCCATGAAAGAAAAGGCTTCACAACCAACACATTCATCAATGATCTGGTCGATGAATGGTGTTGGAAAATTATCTTTGGGAAATGCCTTGTTCAAATCACGGAAATCGGTACATACATGAATCGTGCCTTGTTTTTTATTGACCAACACAGGGTTTGACACCCATTAAGTCAAATGGATAGGATAGATAAAACCTGCCTTTAGCAATTTCTCAACCTCAATCTTGATGGATGCTGCTTTCTTGAGATTAACTGGGCAAAGCTTCTATCAAACAGGTTTGGCATCAGGATAAGTTGTGATTTCATGTTCAACTATTTTTGGATCGATGCCTATCATTTCCTCATAAGACTAGGCAAAAACGTCGTGGAATTCTTTGAAAAGATCTGTGTAGATTTGAATCTCTTCGGGGGAGCAATCTTCACCGAAAAAAATGTTCTCCACGATGCCAAGGTTTCAGGAGATGTTGATTGGTATAGTTTCAACGATAGTTGCCATATTTCCCTCAGCATAAATTTCATGTGTAGCTAAGAGATTAATAGGACACGACTGATCTCCTGTCATGGTCACGGTGAATTCTCTTGCTTCAATTCGACTTAACTCTGGGAGAAAATATGATATGTGATGAAGATCTTCCCAAGGTTTTTCCGGACTAGTCATTTCTTCGATTACTGCTTCATCAGAAGGAAAGACTAAGTCTAACGAATCAATGTTAGTGAGAGAAACCTAAGCCCAAATAGGCTTTAGAAGTGGATCTAACTCTTGTGCAGGAGTCAGATCAGGGTTAGTTGAAGCTTGCTGGACTAAAGAGTACATTACTTCAGTGGCAGACAAGGGCATGGACATGCCTGGGTGCCCTGTCTCATCCATCATGGCAGATGGGGAAGGAAGTATCCATGGATCCTCGAAGTAAGTCATGCAGAACGACGAAAATTGAAAAATCTCAACCTTATGGTGATTGGATATAAACTTGATATCATCGTGAGGAGGTGGGTAATTTAATGTACCCATCAAGGATGGGCACAAACCAACTCCTACATTGACGACACCTAGTTGAGGATTATCAATCATCAGGACCGTGGATGCCCCCAAAGTTGGGTCAGGTCTGGAGAAAGACAATTGATTGATCGTCACTATCCGACCCTCGTGTGGAAACAAAAAGACCTAGAAAACTATAGCAACCATATCTTGCATAGCATAAGTCCAACTCCATCCTAACAATAGGTTATAGTCGAGGAGAGCATCGACTACCTCTACTTCAACACACATGGTCTTCCCTCCTAACTGCATGGGGAAAGAAGGAACGATACCATGTGGTCGGAACGGTCGACCGTCGAAAGCAGTGAGGAGAGTAGGTGATGGAGACAAAATGGGCTGGCCAATGGCCTTCCAACATGCCAATGACATAACACATGTCAAGGCGCCCTCATCAACCACCGTGCGGAAAATATTCTAAGTAAAATTTTTCATGGGATAAGCCACTACTATCTGAAACGCTACGTGGTAAGGCAAACGAGGTTTTAAGTCGGTTGTATCTAACATTATGGTACCCGGATTACAAGTCTCAGTAGAGCCCAAAGCGGTTAACAAGGATTTCCTATAAGCAGGGCAGCTTTGGAGGACCTCCAAAGCAGACATTGCACAAGGGGTTTGTGATAAATATTCCACCACAAAGTAGTTCTGGGCGGCCCTTGCATTTGGGTTATGAGAAGCTTTTTTAAATGCACGTTTTGGAATGTGTGTCATCGTTTCTCCCAACGTCTTCTCAATCTGTAGAGGAAGAGATGGGAGATCAACTTCTTTACCCTTGTCAGAAGCACTTGTCTTACTATAATGGTGTGCTCTAGTCGATATGAAAGCATCACCCATAACCATATATACGTTCATGGATGTGGGGTTGTTCAGAGGATGGTAGGTTTCTTGGCTACACCCTTCCATGCTTGCAGAGGCTTGAGTTAGATTTTGCCCATGTTGAATTGGATTAGTCAACACTACCTGTTGTTGCTGTGTGATAAACTTTTGGGCCTTTGCAAGTCAAAGACATAGATGGGTTGAGTGGTCTTCCACACACAAGTTGCATGGATACCTCACCTTATGTTTTTAATTGTTGTCCCCGCCAGCATTATTGCTGGGTTTTTTTTCCCCCTTACCCTTCTTTCGTTGTTTTTTCTTCCCTTCAGGCTGTTGGGTGGCCTTTGGGTTAGTCGACTGCACTATGTGTACTTCCAACGTTTTGGTAGGGGGAGTAGCCAAAGTAGTAGTTTGGATGGCCACTATGTGTTGTATAGATAACTGTTGCAACTGCTTCATCAATTGCTCAGCGGGCTTTGTTTGTGCTGAACCAACAATACCATCGGCATGTGGTCCAACTCTTTGTCTAGTTTTATCCAGTATTGAATGTGGCACACCTAGAAAGATGTTGTATAATAAACTGGACTGAGAATAGATGAGCTCAAACTATTGAGCCCTCATGATGGCATCTTCTTTGAAGAAAACTCCAGATGTCGTGATGTCTTTGGATAACTGCGAAACCAAAGACTTAAGGAACCACTCAAGTAGGAATGTTGGTGGGACTGGTGCTTTGATTAAACTCTTCCAGCGTCTCCATTCTCAGATGTGATCAGAGATATGATCCGCTCTTGTCTGTTTGAAATTAGCAAGCAGCTTTGTGCCAGCGTCGTATCTCATAGGTAACTGGAAATGGTTCAGGAAAACCATCGCCAGTTCACCAAAAGAAGAGTATCTTGAGCGATCGAGCTCAATGTACCATTTTGCATCACTCCCAATGAGAGTACGTTGAAACAATCACAATTGTATGGAGTCATCTTTCAATGAGTTAGATGAGCACCAAAGACGAAAGGTAGTCACATGATCTCCTGGATCTTTGTTAGGCTTGGCTTCGAACTTTGGAATGTCTGAAGGAAACTTCGTCGGCATAGGAGGCCAACGTGGATTGTGACAAATAGGGTCGTTCAACAACCTTGTCAAATCTGGCAAGTGTAAAGTCGTCAGGAACAGTAGTTTGGGTTGTTGCTGATAACCCGGGAAAAAGGGACCTAGAGTTTGACTGGCACCAGGTTGCTAGGAAAAGTTTGGCTGCTGGCCTGGATTTCGGTAGAAACCATGGTCCTGGCCAGCGTAAGGACTTTTCATATGTGGAGACATCATAGGCTAATTTCCCAAATAGGACATAAATTGTTGGGCATGCATTGTATTCGAAGGACTTTGGGAAGGATTACCCCATGCCGGTCCCGTGGGGATAGGAATAGTAGTTTGTCCAGGGTTCCATTGATTGTGGAAAGAATTACCCCAGATCGGCATTCCGGATGAGGGAACGGATCCCTGCCCTGAATTCCAAGGTCCTGCTAAGTTTGCTCCCTATGCAGGAATAATACCCTGCACAGGAGTAGATTGTCCAAAAATGGGGTTGCCCCCAGTCAGGAAAGCGGCTGACGAGAAGGTGTTGTTACCAAACATTTTGTTCCAAGAAAATGGTGTCAAACCTACTGGCATACTATGTGAAGGTGGTCCTTGAATCCTCGCTCCAAATAAACTATTATGTGTAGTTTGCTCGGTGGATTGTTGATGCGAGCCACCGAGTGAAGGGGACGAAGGAAGGATATGACCTCCTCTATAAGGAAAAGTGTTAAAAGAGACAAAAATGCCCCTCATGTGACCTTTCGGAGGAGCGCTAGAGCTCCCTGCCCCCAGACCCAAAGTCTGTAAAGTGGAATAGGAAAGTACAGGACTTGTACCCGAACTAGGCATCCCGTATGAGAACGGAGGGCCTGTCGCACTTGGTGTGAAAGGGGTTGTGGTCGCCGCCAAAGACAGGATCAGACCATTCTGCGAAGTAGTTGCGGTCGAGACCATGGTGACTCAGACCGATGATGGTGGGTTAGGAGATGAAATCTCTCCTGTGGTGACAACCGTGGTGGGAATTGTAGAATTCCCAGAAGGAGTAACAACATTTGTTTCTATTGTTGTGTGTGAAACTATCTGGCACTCATAAAATTGAATTGGTACAATGAAAGGTGCCAAGAAATCATTGGTTGGGGTTTCAACCGAGCCAAGAGCAGTTGCTTCAAGGTCCAAAATGGTCGATTCCTCCGGGGGTTGATTGGGCACAATGGTTTGTAACTCGATCACTTCAAAAGACACTTGTTGGTATAGCTCTCGCCTTAATGGTGGTGGGGGTGGCTCTAGTGTAATTGGCAGTAGGCCAAGAAGCCTTCATCACTGGCAGGGCTTGGGATCCTCCACTATGTGAGAAGATCCAAGACACTCTAAGGTAGTCTAAAAGTTCAAAAGTAACACACACTATAAAAAAAAGTCCCTAAAATATAAGACAAGCAAACACTAAATTAATTGGAAGAATAGTTACAACAACCAACACTAGAGAAACTTACCAGTGCAAGTGCAACTTGAACATGGAAGCACCCTCTAAGTATACTCTGTAAAGAGTGGCCCAATGTCTATCCCAGGTACCGCAGTATACCGCCACAGTCACCTGTGTATGTCCCTAAAAATATTGGCAACTAGATTACCAGTGTGCGAACAATCACCAGACAGGTACAGTCGAAAGTCAGGTAGACCACAATGAGCAGGGTATCAATCCCGAAACCAGTCAAGGATATCGAGAGAAAATGTTCCAAAAGACAATTGAGGATCTCAAATGGATTCAAGACCCACGAATCCCCGTTACAAATGCAAACGACAGAATCCCAAAACAAGCCCTCTGTATGTGTTCTCCACTACGATTGGTCCAGCTTTGGACAGGTTATCTCTGCTACCTTTCCACACGTGACCTTGTGTTTATCCCCTGTGTTAGAGGGGGGTCTCGGATAAATTTCACGACACTGGACTTAGACACTCCCTATCTCAGACTCCAATGTTTGATTTTAAATGGCCTTGAAGAGTTTCCTCTCCAACCTAATCCAAGGCCCTAGTCCTGAACTAGTCAGTGAACCCTACAAACATAAAGGTCTAGTAGATTTTAAATTTAGCGTTACTTTTATGGATTTGTCTTATGTCAAGGGGTATGAGTGTGAAACTGATGATGTGTAAAAGAAAAAAGCAAAAAATGAATGAAAAAGCTGGAAACAAAACTTTTACTGAATGCAAAATTTCAACAACTTTTCAAAAGAAATATTTTAAATTTTTCTAAGATTTTGGACAGAAAACTCAAAGCATTTTCACTTGACTATGAGCTATTTATGATGTAAGTGAACTGTAAAAACTTATTAAATAAAATACTTTTCCCTGGCTAATGATGCAGAAACACACTCGTCAACCAAATAAGAAAATGAAAAGAGATTTTTTTTTTTTTTAAATGCTAGTAAAGCACGAAAGGAAAAATACCGACAAGCAAAAACCAAGAAAAACAATTCTAGCCTAATCGCAGATCAAAAAGAATCAAATTAAAGAAAAATCACGCACTAGCAATTTTAAAAGAAAATGACTGTCACACTTGTCTAAAAACCGTGAAAATTCTTTTATTTTTTCTGACAACTTTTTAAATGAGAAAAAGTAGGCTAATGGTAAGATTAATCCTAAGATACTTATTGCTCAGACAGAGATTCAAACACCTGAGAGAAATAATTATTATCAAGGGAAAGGATGGATGCCTTACCCTCAGCAACAAGGATACTGTACAAGCACGCAACTGTCACTTTTACAGCACGCGTGCGAACGTGTGTTGGATAGAGACAGAGGACATGTACACGCGGTCTGACCTTGTATAGGCTGCATGTATATCTAAACTCTGAGAAAAATTAAAACAGATAGACCAAACCAGGAAGAGACCATTGATATTGATAACCAGGATCCCTTGAAGGCTTGGACACTCTTTCTAATAGAAAAACAAATAACGCAAGGAAAAAAAATGATAAGGCAAAAAAAAATATGAGATAGGACTGCTAGCAAACAAGACTCAGATAGAATTCCAAAAAACCCCCTGAGAATGTGTGATTCTGATAGGGAATAGGATGACTACCTCTGAGGTTCTCTAAACTCTACACGTTATTGCTACCTCTACAGCTAGCGTTCACACATGGGCTATAAGAGGATAGGGCACAGGTACAAGTGTGCAGACCTTGTGCAGGCTGCGTGGACCTCTGTGGGTCCCAAAAATCACAGTCAAGCAAAATACAGGGAAAGTTGGTATGGAAAACCAGACTCCCTGCTAGCTCAGACCTTGCGGAAACTAAAAGAAAAAATAGGAAAGAAAAACTAGTCTGTAAAACTACCCAAAAACTAAATAAAATTCTAGGAACCCTGGAGAGTTTCCCTAGTACAGTCACCAATTCTGTTGTTGGGAAAATCTCCCTATGGACTAGCAAATAGAGTTCATACTTTGCATGCAGTTATGACCGAATAGAAATTACTTTCTACCTTCATCCCTAGATTTAAATCCCCTTTTCTTAGTAAATGCATGGAAAGACCAACCTACCTCATTCCCAACGTTTGATGTCGATCCTTTGTTGTTCTTGATTACTTGTGCGCAATACTCCTTCCAAAGATAACCTACATCCAAGACAAGCAACAACTATGCATGCATACTACTTATATACTAACAGGTTAGAAATCTAAACATATACTGATCAAACTATAAACAGTTCATGAATTGGGATGGGAAAAGCATTTTCTTTATTACTTTGAATGAGTCAACTTACAAAAGTTGAGACCAGCCACTGCTCCTTGAACCTGATCCTGGGCTCCTCTTCTTCTGTCCTTCAACTGCTTTGCTTTGAATCTCCTTTGGCATAAGGAAAGGCTAAAGGGTTGGGACAATGGGAACACATAAATGGGTAGAGTTTCTTTGTTATATTTTTCCTCTTCCAAATGGGACCCCTACCCCTTCTTTTATAAGCTAGAAGGAGCTAGGTATTTGGACGAACCCTCGGCCATGCATGGCCGGGAGTTTCAGTTAACTCACCCATAGAATTTTGTTCCGTCGGTAACTTTCCTTTTTTCATGCTTTTTTCAGTCCATGCGGGCTGTTTTGGGTCAGCCAACGTGTACACGCATGCAGTAATGGATTAGGGTGTGTGGTCCTTTATACAAGAGTATTTTCAAAGAGTTGTTCAGTAGTGTTTTGGCAAAGAAGGGATATGAGTTGGCATAATGTCAGGTAAGCATGTGTGGTGCAATTTAGGGTTATAACACTTGTACGTTCGTCAGTGTTGGCCATTCCATAATAGCCTTTACCTTCTTTGGATCCACAATGATACCTTCTCCAAAAATAATGTGTCCCAAATAGTGAATCTTCGTCTGATAAAAAGAACACTTCAACAACTTTTTGTAAAACTTGTTTTCTCTTAAACACTGCAAAACTAATCTTAGATGTCCATTGTTTTCTTCTTTCATCCGATATTAAATTAATATGTTGTCAATAAATACTTGTACAAACTTGTCCAAATATTCATGGAATACCCTATTCATTAAGCTCATGAATACTCCAGGGGCATTTGTTAATCCAAATTGTAATGTAAATTTGTAATGTCCAAATCTTGTCTTGAACGTTGTTTTAGGAATGTCTTCCTCTTTTATTTGGAACCGGTGATACCCCAATCTCAAATCAATCTTTGAAAACATTGTCTCCCCCTTCATTTGATCAAATAAGTCATCAATCCTCTGTAATGGGAATTCATTCTTGATCATGGCTTTGTTTAATTGACAACAGTAAATTCAAAGCCTCCATGATCCATCCTTCTTTCTCAAAAAAATTACTGGTGGACCCCATGGTAATACACTTAGATGTATAAGTCCCAAATTTACGAACTCCTTCGATTGCATCTCTGACTCTCTCAATTCAGGTGTCGACATTTGATATGGAATTATTGCAACTGGTAATGTTCCAAATTTTAAATCTATAGTAAATTTCAATTCTCTTTTCGATGGTAAACCCGGTATTTCCTTGAGAAAAACATCAGCAAACTATGATACTACTGAACGGCCTTCTAATATTTCTATTTCACCCTTTTCATTAATAGATAATATGGTGTACAACTTACATCCCTTGTTCATATTTTTCTTCAATTGTAGGGAAGTGATAAATCTTAGCGATACTCCTTGGTTTTTCGCTACAATTACTTCTTTTTGTCCCAAATCATCAATTAAGTTTAATATTTTCATCTTACAATAAAGTATCATGTCATGCAATTATAACCAATTCATTCCAATCATAATGTCGTGCGACCCCAAGGTTGTCACAAAAAGGGTTACACTCACAAAAACAACACCTAAATTTGTATTACAATCCTTAACTTTTCCTCCAAAGTTTTTCTTGGCACCTGATGCCATTTATATGTATCTAAAATCATCTTGTTCAACTGCCTTCACCCTAATTATTTTGAGTGCAACACTATATATAAAAATCTCAGTATCTCTTTGATCTATCAAAATACTATACTTCTGATCTTCTATCATACATGACGTCTCGATCATTGTACACTGATGCTCATCCTGGCGGATATTCACCACTGCATGAATCCTATAGGCCTCACCCATATCTTCTACTGTTGTCTATCTTGTTGATCTAGAAGTTCTCACCTTTTCAATAGGAAAATATCTATGATAGTGTGGATTTCCACAGGTCCAACATATGTTCTTAGGGTCGGTGCTCCTAGTTCTGGAGGAATAATATGATGGTAGGGTTTTGAGGCCTCAATCTTTTCTTTGGAACAAATCTATATTGTTATTGTTGTTGAGGATGACATGGTTGTTGTTGCGGTGGTTCTCTATATGAAATCCTCTAAATGGTAGTATGTCTATGTGGTGTAGAAAATATAGGTCCTCTGGTGTATCATGGTGACTAGAAGTCTGTCTAACGGGTGTTTGTTGTTGCAATGATCTAAGTGGCATCTGTCATGTATGCCTCGAAGGAGTCCTACCCTAAACCCCATTGTTTATCTCTTATTCAATGATAAAATATTTATGTACTACATCGTGAAAAGTTTGAGGCATCAGAATCCTCACCTTAGCATGAATGTTGTAGTTGAGACCAAAAACAAACTTATTCACCTTTAAATTTTTCATGTTCAGGTGCAGAGCATATTTGAGCAAATCTATAAATCTAGCCTAATACTTAGGTACTGTACGACTACCCTATCGTAAATTGTTGAACTAATTAAATTGGTGCTCAATGAACTCATCATATAGGTACCTCTCTCAGAATCATTCCATGAACAATTCCCATGACACATCTTCAATGACCATATTCAACTATGGTAAGAGTGTCTTCCAACAAAGAAGCACACTCCCTTTTAATTGAAATACCTCCATGTAGACTTTCATGTTGAATTTATAATCGTTCTATGAAAAACACATTTCCATATTCTCCAACCAAGCTTCGGTAGCTAAACCATCCATGGAACCCAAAAACGTGGGAAAATTTACCTTCTCAAGTTCTCTATGAATAATACCACTGACTATAGGAGGGATTTGTGAACCCTCATTGGGTGTAGCTCATCTTCCCTCATTTTGATCAAGGATATTTATCAGTGCCTCATACATCCTTTAAAAAGACCTCATCATACCCATAACATAGGACACTACAACGTGCTCTTGCTTGGTATTATGCTCTTCTCCCTATGGAGCATATCCCTTGGGTGTGGGTGTACTTGGAGAAGGCATACCTTGTCCTCCTTCACCCCGACGTCTACTCATTCTCCATCCTTTAACCATGATACCTACCATAAAAACAAATTCAATTATATTAGTTATATATATTATTTAAACAATGCATTGGAAGTTGTAATGTGTTCGGTGTCGCAGAGTGGAACTCTCTCTAATACCATATGTAACAACCCTCCAGTAAATAAAACAGTTATGAGCATGTAGGTCCAAAATTTCAAATCTAATTAATATTGATATCTTATCATGTAACAATTTAATAGGTCAAATGCTAATAACGATTTTCATCAATAATCTCTAAGATTGGCACAAGAATTAAGAATTTCCTAAAGTCACCAAAAGGGTAGATGTACACTTATTTTGGACTACTCTACTATGATATTTCGCAACTTGTGCACCAACTCTACTTGTATCAGTTACGTCGATTATAAGTGATATTACCATAACTAAATATGTCTCTAGTTTTACTTGTCTAGATAGAAGGCTTCATTTAATCACATTTAAGTTATAACTACTTCCATTGATTAGTATAATTACTAATTATGTCACAAGTGACGATCTTCCTATTAATCCTCAATAATTTGTTTGTGCTAGGATATATGTATTCACGAGGATCGCCATTTTTAATTCACAAAAGCATTCCATTAAATATGTCATTATTAAACATCTAAATTGGGCTATCACTTTTGGATATTTAATAACCCTCATCAATATCCTCTTAGTAAGTTCTCTAGTCTATAAAAGAAACAATTATGCATATCCCAACAAATCTAAGTTTCTAATTTAATTAGGCATAGTAATTAATTTAACAAGATCATAAAACCATAATTTATATTTGACTTAGCATTATGGAGTTATACTATAAATAATATATTTCTTAAATATTATAGTAGTTACCTTAATGACCAATTTAGATGATCATATAGACAAATTATGATTATGTCTTAGATTTATTTCATGTGGTTAGTATTAGTTCATTTACATTACATTGAGTACACCCAAGTTGTAGTGAAATTAAAAATTAAAACCATACAATATACACTACTATAATTTACGGTTTTACATCTACATTCTAAATTTGTAAGGAGACTGAGAATTATTTTAAGATTACTCACAAATTCCGACCAGTGAAAGTTAGATAAACATCGTACTTGGTCATATTGAAAATAAAGGTTCTAAGTGCTACGAAAAACCATTAATCAATGACAAATTATAGCTAGAAATCGGTGGAAAAACATGTAATGATATACATAAAATCAAAAGAGGACAACAAACGTTGAACCAAGTTGGTAACAATCGGATGATTAAAATTGAGTGCCATTTAATAACACCCACTAAAATCAACAAAAGGGCGTGCAGGTTGAAACACTTCAACCCACTAAAATTCAGGATTGTCTTTGTCTACGATTTGACATTTGTAATTAACTAGAAGATTGCGTATCTATTCGGATCATGGACACGAAGCTAGACTTACAAGCACAGATTAACACACAAGTTGTGTAACTGAGGTAACAATAAACACCAAGAGAATGGAAACAAATTGACTTAAAGAACATCGCGCCAACACATGACAGGAGGATATTAACAAGAGCTTGAAATTCAATAGATGTTGTTTGCTAGTGATGTAATGTGTCGAAGCAAGGACAAGTAAAGACATTGTTCAATAATTCTAGATGTTACTTAACTGAATTGTCAGTCAAGCGTAAGTGTAGTGATAAAAAATGATAATTAAGGTGTGAAATACTAAGGAAATTTTATCCTAGGGTTTTATTTTTTAAAATAACTCCAAGAAGAAGGTGCAATAGCCTACTTCAAGTCACGGGTCGCACATGTAGCTTGATCATAAGACCTGCAGGTTAAATTCTCCCTCCAATATGTTTGAACTGCACTCCTCATTTTATTGGTACTGTCCAAGTTTCATGATATGGATTTTATGAGCAGAACAAAATGAATACAAATTATTAAAAGATGCTTAACACAGAACAACAAAGATACAGTAAAACCGGTTTTCTATTCAATAAGGAAATAAGCTGAAACTATAAAATGCAACAGAAAACAAGCTTGTTGGAATGGTAGTGGATTATCTCTGAGAAGAGATGTGATGATTGCACTCATTTGAAAGAAGATGATTACAATGAGGCTTTGAAGGCCCTTTTAAAATAAACAGGAATTTCCAAACTCTAGACATCCAAAAACCTAACCCTAGGAGATGAAGCACCAAAAGTCATGTGGGCCCCATTTGTGTAAGTTAGTACATCAACATCTCGGGGTTGTAACTTTTGCATACAATCTTCATTTTAGGCGCATGATAGCCCATTGGAAAGGTATATCTAAGGACTACACAATTTTATGATTTCTATCAAAGGTCATTTTGGACTATAGAGACCCCTAAAAATGTTGTTTAGGGCCTTAAAACGGCCTCGCAAGTCAGGGACCCAAAAACTAGGAAAAAATTGCCAAACTGGAAAACTGCCAAAATTAACCAGTTGGAATAGGTGGGATGTTGGAAAATGTTTAACAAGTAGCGTATGCTTGTCATTGATGGCAAGTACAATAGTGGAGATGGTAGGATAAGAAGAATAAAATCCCTTGGGGATTCGGACGTGAAAGATCAGGAGGAATAGCGTTGAGGAAAATGCGCGCAACAAAGCTCAAGATACAGGAGTTTGCAGAGGAGAAGGAAGACATAGATCCACAGCCGTTGGATCCCATCCAAACTTCCCGAAAGCATGAGGGTCGTAAGATCTAAAGAAAGACAAGAAGAGAAATCCCGACAGGCATCGGGATATCGACCATCGGGAAATCGGAGTTCTCGAGGTCGTGTGCATTGGGACAGCAACAATCGCAAAATCCCGACGGGATCTGGATCGTCCATTCGTGTGGATGCATGGCAGCGATCGAGCGCCATCGAGAGAAGCTCAATAGGAGCCTTCATCGGATAATTAGGGATCGAGACTTTGAAATGTCCAATTCACTTGACAACAAGAACCCCAAAATTGTGATATGCGATTTCATGATTTAATCGTAGCCATTAAAGAAAGAATGAGATCTGGACCGTTGATTTTCTTGATTGGAGAATCGGGGATCGGGACTTTGAAATGACAAAGTCACTTGACATCAAAAACCTCGATTTCGTGATATGAGAAATCGCGACTGAATCTGGACTGTCAGATCCAGAAATGATTAGGACTGTTGATCTCATCTCCATCTCAGAGTTTTACGGATCACAACTTGGAGAGGTGAGATGATTCATCTCTAGATTCACGAGATGTGAGATAGCGATTTAATCGTGGACTGTTGGATCAAGAGGACACGTGGCAAAATATCGTCATGTCACTGACTGGAAAGTCAAAGGAATCATGAGATGTGAGTTCACGATGAGATCTAGACCGTAGAATCATCGAGATCGTGGACCGTTGATCTCATCTCCATCTCAGAGTTTCACGGATCGCGACTTGGAGAGTCGAGATGATTCATCTCTAGATTCACGAGATGCGAGATCACAAAATGATCCTGACCGTCAATACATCAAAGATGTGGACCGTTGATCTGAGCTCCATCTTGGAGTATCGCCTATCATGACTTGGAGTAACCAGAATCTCCAGCGAAGAAACAGTGAGATGTGAGATCACAATAAGATCCTGACCGTCAATACACCAAAAGATGTGGACCATTGATCTGAGATCCATCTCGGAGTCTCGCCTATCGCGACTTGGAGTAACGAAAATCTCCAATGAAGGAACAGCGAGATGCGAGATCACAATGAGATCAGGACCGTTGATTCACCAAGATCATGAACCATCAATCAGGGTCGATGAAGATCAAGAGTTTGACTGTCTCAGAGAAGACGAAGAGTCTTAAACTGCCAGAGAGACTGGGGAATCTCAGTATAAAATACAGTGATGCTAGACACGCGAGGTGAACCACCAGAGAAGCTGAAGAGTCATGATGATAATCAGACAGAGCACTCGAGAGGTGGAGGATAATGGTGTAGAGTCAGCATGCAGAGGCATTGCAAACACTGCATGCACAAGGTGCACAGAAGCAATAAATACATGGTACAGAGAAGAGATGGGGTTGTTGTTGCTGTTGGAGGTTTTTTTGAGTGTTGTTGGTAAAGGTGATTCAGGTGTGAAGAAGGAGGAGAGTGCAACAGCTGAATAGCACAGAAGAGGAACTGTGCAGAGAATGGAGATGGTGCACAGAGCATAAAAAG
>JASDQU010029751.1:39201-57661 GCA_032191745.1 Picea mariana | reverse complement strand
ACAGATTCCAAATGTAAAGGGAGGGATAAACCTCCAAGAGGAAGATACAATCCTCCAATATCAAGAGAGAGTTGAACTCTCCATCCTTGCCCCTTCCTTCCACCCAAGAGTATATGAGAGATAATAAAACTTTACATTAAATCATCACCATCAACCAATCATCACATAGAACCTGGTAATGCTTCCTGAGACTTCTTCAATTTCTGCAATTCTTGAATTCTTAGAGTACTTTGATCCTGTATATAATATTAATCAATGTATTCTCTAAAACTCCTCCAATTTTCACTCCTTGAATCCTCCCCAAAAATAAGTTATAGAAAGAATGGTAAACTTTATTCAATTCTGGTCTATTCAGGAGACCGAACTTGTACAGAATGCCCTGCGCTCAATATTTAATATCCGATTCTAAAACTCACACAAAAGAACCTAAATTCCATACTCTTTCCAATGAAATTTTTCCCACGTCATTTGGATTCTCGATGAAGAAGTTATGACTATTTTACCTGGAACACATGTTTATTGACTAGCTTCAAGACTGGTCACAAACCCTATCTTTCACAGAGTGTATCTCCATAATTATAGCGAATAAAGAGATGAAATTTTTACCAGAGGTACCTCGATATGTCTTCTCAATACCATAGCGATTTCACCATATGAATTGTTCTAGAAACAAAGTTATAGAAAAAATGGTAAGGTGACTTGAAAATAACATACTTTAGAACACATCACCAAACGACTTCATCCTCCCTTGAAATCCAGCCTTCTTTACTTCTTATTTCCTCTGAAATTGAACTTGTATCAAAATGAATGTATAATGATGTTTATTTATACCATTTATGTCACTTCATTTTAACATTAGGGCCGACCTGACACTTTCTCATTTTGTAATTCTTTTCTTTAATTATCTTCAGGGCCTACATGTACTTTTTTCTTCAATTCACTTTGCCATCTTCAAAAATTCATTTCTCCTCAACCATGAGGATCCAAATGATGTACCACATACCACCAGAAACAACATGATGTATACTATACATTCATGGGTGTTGTATATGCATGTGCATTTTCCTTCATGTCCAAATACCTTTATCAATCTTGAGGTCCAAAACCCATGACTAGGGTTGACATCAATGACAACAACAAATCTTCCAACATATAGGTGTCTGGCCCACTTTTACCCTCAGGGGTCAAAACTACATCTTTATTCATTTTCCCAGGGAAGTTTTTCCGATTTCATCCCCCACAACATTGCCAAGATGTTAGCACTTGGTGAATCATTGGGATGAAGAGAAACAAAGTACCAAGATAACCTACAAACCAACTTTAAGACTGGAAACTAGCCTTTCCAATATAGAGAGGGCTCTCTCTGAGACCAATTCTCTGATAGATAATGACTTTGGGTTTTCATCTAGGTTTATGTGTTTTGGAAATGTTTTTGGTTTTGTTGGCAAGGAAATATAGAACTTTGGTCTATGGAGTCAACCTCCTAAAAATGAAAGAAATCAATGACTGGTAAAGGAAAATTTGAGAGGATAAAGGCTAAATAGACAATGGTCTTTCAGTTTAAAGGTCCTCATGTATGGAAGAATAAAGGAGGACATCAAGCAAACTAGAGCACCATCAAAGATGAATTCTAACTTACTTAGAAGAGAACACAAAGTTTAAATGATTGAGTCTAAAGCACTGTGCGATGAATTTTAAAATCATCAGACGTTCCAATTTAAACAAAGAGAAAAGACATGAATTTACAGGAAATAGGAAGTACATACATAGATAGCATCACAATACATCAAACCATCACCATTAGAATCTTTTTTTCAAAGCTTCGAGACCTCTACATTGTTATTTCTATTCAGATTCAAAGATTGTTGGATTACTGAGAGGGGGGGTGAATTAGTAATAGAGCAATTTAATCATTTTTGTACCCAACATGTACCTTAACCAAAAGCCCTCATCAATTTCATCATCCAAATATGATTTGTAAATTTGTAATAGATCTGGTTTATATTATCACATACCTGCAAACCTTCCTTAACTTTAACAACAAGAGACTAGCATTTTCATCAAACTTTACTTTAGTCTCACATGACTAGTTTTTTATTAGTCAACAACCCTGACTTGAAATAATCATAACTATGTACATGTACTAAATAAATATCTAAAAATGATACACAATGTTCTTCAGTGTGTTTTATGCAATTCCTCAAAGTGTCACTACTTGGAACCTCTCAGAAAAGGAGTTATAGCAAAAATGGCATACCTTGCTGAATTTTGGTTTATTCTAGAGAGCGACCTTGTAGAGCATGCCCTGCACAAAATATTTGTTGAATCGATTTGAACCAGTTACACAACATACTACAGATGATACTATAACCAACAAATTTTGTCTTACTAAATTTGGATCTGTTATGAATAATTTATGGCATTTTTACCCGAAACACATGTTTTAGAGTAGTTTCAGGACTAGCCACAAACCCTATTTTCCATGGAGTGTAACTCCAAAAATACAATGACCCACAAGCTGAAATTTTTACCACATATACTTGGATATGTTTCCTCAATGTCCTATCAATTTCACGGTCTGAATCATTCTATAAAAAATGTTATTGCGAAAATGGCGAGATGACCTATAAATAACATACCTTAGAAAGCATCATCAAAAGAATTTATCCTCCCTTGAATTCAAGCCTTTTTTTCTTCACCTTCCCTCTGAAATTTGTCTTAGATATCCTTTTGTTACCTCATTCACGTATAGATATTCAATATTGTCAAGTGTGATGTGAAATGAGAGAGCCTTGCTTCTTATTTATACTCTCCATCTTCTAGGTCACTTAACCCATTTCTAGGTCACTTAACCTATTCCTAGGTCAATTAACCCATTTATAGGTCACTTAACCTATTTTCCTCATTTTTAGGGTTAACCACTTTCCATAATTAGAAATTTCTCCATTACTTTATCAATTAAATATTCCTCATTGACTTTGTCACCTCACTTTATCATTTAAATAATCTTCTTTGATTTTGTCACTTCACTTTATATTTAAATAATCTTTCTTGACTTTGTCACTTTACTTTATCATTTAAACAATAATTTCTTCTTTGCAATATCTTTGACTTCTTTGACCTTTTGGGGCTTCAAGCCAACATATGAGAGTCCTCCAACTTCGTAAGGCCATAACTCTCAAACTGTGAGGAGTTATGTGACGTTCCACATACCACCAGAAATAGAATGACATGTACTATCAATATAGAATAATATTGCCTTCAAATATATCAAAACTCATACCGTTATCCATCAAACAAACTTGGGTCCATTACCCAAACCTGGGTTCGCCAACTTCTCATGGCCATAAATCTCTAACCGTGAGAAGTTATGTGACGTTCCACATGCCACCAGAAATGGAATGACATGTATTATCCATATAGAATAGTCTTACCTTCAAATATATTAAAACTCATACCAGTATACATGAAATAACCTTGGTTCCATTACCCAAACCTTTGTGCTACCGTAATTCGCTACTAGACTTTCTCCAAGGGTTGATAACAATCACTAAGGGTTGACATCAATATACAATATCACTCTCCAATAGTTGACATCAATGAAAACCAACAATCCATACCAACTATCCATCAATCTAAGCCAATTGTCTGACAATCTCACCCTTTGGCATTGATGGCAACACCAACATTGATGGAAACACTTAGTCATGATAACATTCATGCTTATAATCTTTATCAATGTTTCTATCTCTCCCCCTTTAACATCAATGGCAAAGGGTATCTTTCTTTGGGGTTGCTCCCCCTGACTAAACTCTTCTTGGGGTTGCTCCCCCTGTCTACGTGATTTTTATTTTTCTTTGTGTTTATGATCCTTGGATTTCTCTCTTTCCCTTCATATGAATAATATCTCCCCCTTTGACAAAGGGTATCACTCTAAAGTCATATCACTCATTCTTCCCTTGTGACAATTGCTCCCCTTGGAAACATGCCTCTATGATCTCTCTCCAAGAATTTTCCTTTGCATCTGATAAATCTCTTCCCCTTTGTCCTATTTATGGTGCTTCCTTGTGTACATCTAATACATATAAGATAAGCATTCAAAATCATTCATTTTGGAGTAGAAATTACTCCTAGTCTCTGGAGAAGATACTCAAGGGATTCCCGTGGAAGCGGTTTTGTAAAGATGTATGCCACTTGTTCTTTTGTTCCCACATATTCAACTATGATGTTCTTCTCTGCAACCTGTTCCCATAGAAAGTGATACTTGATTGGAATGCGTTTCGTCTTGGAGTGCATCACTGGGTTTTTTGAGATACTGATGGCGCTTTTATTATCACAATAGATTGGAATGGGCTCATCATACTCAACCTGTATATATGTCAAAGTTTGTTTCATACATAGAACTTGTGTACAACATTTTGTTTCTACAATATGTTATGCATCAGTTGTAGATAAGGATATTGATGATTGTTTCTTGCTTAGCCAAGATACTAAACACTCACCCAAGTAGAACGTTACTCCACTGGTGCTTCGTCAGTCATTAATGCAACCTGCCCAATTTGCATCTGTGTAGGCAATAAGTGATAGATCTTTTCCTTTTGGATACCATAATTAAAACTCTTGTTTTCCTTTGAGATATCTGAAAATGTTCTTCATTGCTAATACATGTGATTCCGTTGGTGCTTCTTGAAATAGTGTCACTTGTCCAACTGCTCGCATTACATCTGGTCTGGATGTTTTCACATATAGTAAGATACCAATCATTGACCTATATTTCCTCTGGTATGTAGACTTTGAATCATCATATTTTCTCAACTTGCAATTGGTTTTCATAGGAGTGGTAACTGGTTTGAAATCTTCCATTCTGAACCTGTTTATCATTTCTCTAATATACTTAGTTTGAGAAATAAAAATTCCTTGGTTTCTTTGACATATCCGAAGACCCAAAAAGAAGGATAGTTCTCCAAGTAATGACATTTCAAATTCATTATGCATATCCTTTGTAAATTTATGTCTTAACCTATCATTAGTACTTCCAAAACAATATCATCAACATAAATTGCAATTAATAAAATATTACCTTGAGTTACCTTGATGTAGAGGTTGTTGTCTACACTTCCTTTCCATAGTTCATAGGATTTTTATCATTGTTGTTTCTGAACATTACTTTGTTTTGAATGTGAATTGATGTATGCACTACATGTGTCCAAAAAATATCTGTCAATTTGGAGTCCATTAGCATTGTTCGATCCATTTCCTGTGTAATTATCATCCATTATGATAATGTTCCTTTGTCTCTGAACCACTCTCTCAACCAATCTATGAATCCATGCTCTCGTCCACTATCATATATCTGTCCAAACCTGCTAAGTGTTCTTACAAATCCATCTCTTTCCATAATGTCCAAGACTCTACTTGTGCAACTGTCCATAATGCTAACCCATTTATCACTATACTATCATGAAGTCTTGATTAATCTATCAAAATGTACTTATGCTAACTAATTGCTCTGAATCTGTCTTCTCAAACTCTACAAGTTGCTCGAAGGATGGTTCTTTGGTCTGTCACAGTTATCGCATAAACTCCCTCTATCTAATATTCATATTACTTGAGAGTCTCTAAGGTGGATGGCTCAAAAAAATTCTTGCTCTGATGTGTATTCATCATCATATTCATTTGTATATTCATTATCTCTATGAGCTCTGACTTCTTTCTTTCTGTCTGTGGATTCATGTTTCACTAAAATGCCTGAAAGTACAATCTCTTGAACTTGTTCCTTATTTACCCATCCTTCCTTTCTTTCAGTTATTTTCCAAACCTTTATGTATCTAACATCTTTCTTTTTCTCTGTAGAATTTTCTTCATCTCGTTTTATTGTCAATCTTGCGATCTCTGGTACCTAGTCTTTATTCACTTGTTCTTCATGTTTTCTTATCAATACTTTCTTATATCTGATATCAATATTCTCTTTTATGGAAGTATTGATCATGCTTCTAAAATCATTGGCTATGTGTCCATATTTATGACATGTGTAACACTCAATGTTACGTGTGACCACATAGGCACTTCTTGCTTGAAAAATCCTTTTATAACCCCTAAAATCTGCAACCTTATGTCCAATTTTAGTACAATAAAAACAATGACCATAAAATAAATTTGCATACCTGGGAGTGAATTATCTTCTTTGTGGTGTAGTCCTTCTGAATTTTTTCCTTGACTGATCATGATCATGATTGAATCTTCTTTGTGACTTGAATATGGATGGTCTTCTTGAAGATGTATATTCAACAGTTTTCTTAGATTCTAGTTGACCATTATTCCTTCCTTTGATTACTTCTGCATAACTCTTTCTATTTTCTTCATTCTTCTTTTCTAGCAACCTAGAGTGATTCTCTTCATTCTCGATAACTGATGTAGATGTTTCTGTCTCTTCAACGTTCTTGTTGAGCTTGATGATTTTACTTCTCAATGTGACAACTTCTTCTTCAAGCTTCTCAACCTCTTCTTCTTTCTTCATTAACTGAGACGTCATGACTTCTTCTGTTCTTTTCTCTTCTTCAAGATGAATTTTTAATGTGATTATTTCTTCTTGACCAAACTCTTCCTCAAGTTGGTTTAGATAGTTAGTTCTTTCCTTAAGATGATCTGTCAATATTTTCTCTCTCATTTTTGCTTCTTCCTTTTGTGTTGCTATGTTGGTTTCCAAACATTGCTTTTGATATTCAATATTTTATTCGATCTTTCTGGCTTCTTCTAGCTGAGTTCTTAAGTTCTCGATGACCTGTTGGGATTCTTCAAAAATGTGAACACTTTCCTTTTGTTTCATCGATTCTTTCTTGAGTGAATTGTTTTCTTCTCTTAGTTCATCTAAAGCACTAATTAATTCTTCTTCATAATTGTCTTCCTTTTCAATTAGTTTTTCTATTTCATTTCCTTCATGGCATTCTATTTCAATATGTACATGTTTTTCACAATTAGAACAAAATAACACACCTCTGGTGATTATGTACTCTTCATCTTCTAAATCTGCTTGACATGGTGAACATAATTCTTCTTGATTTGTATCTATATCTTATTTGACATTTTCTGAATCTGTGATGGGTGAAGAATATATGTCATGTAACTTATCCCAAAGTTCTTTTCTTGATGAACATTTACCAACCTTTTCTCTTACCGGATTAGGTAATCCTTCCCAGATGAAATCCATTGCTATTTTTTAATTCTTCCTCAATTACTTCTTGGTTGCAGTCTTTGCCCTTTTTGAACTATCATATCATGTAACAACTGATAGCCAAATATAATGTCCATGTGCCTATAAAAATACTTTCGTCCTTTTTCTCCACATCTCATACTTAAAACCATTCTGAACATTAAACATTAGTACTCCATTATCATAATAATCCATGATCTCCTTCCAATGGTTAAACTATTTCCTGAAGCAACCGGCTCTGATACCAATTGTTGGATTACTGAGAGGGGGGGTGAATCAATAATAGAGCAATTTAATCATTTTTAACCAGGTACCCAACATGTACCTTAACCAAAATCCCTCATCAATTTCATCATCCAAATATGATTTGTAAATCTGTAATAGATCTGGCGTATATGATCACATACCTGCAAACCTTCCTTAACTTTAACAACAAGAGACTAGCATTTTCATCAAACTTTACTTTAGTCTCACATGACTAGTTTTGGATTAGTCAACAACCTTAACTTGAAATAATCATAACTATGTACATGTACTGAATAAAGCTATGAAAATGATAGACAATTTTCTTTAGCGTGTTTTATGCAATTCCTCCAAGTGTCACTACTTGGAACCTCTCAAAAAAGGAGTTATAGAAAAAATGGCATACCTTGTTGAATTCTGGCTTATTTTAGAGAGCAACATTGTAGAGCGTTCCCTACACAGAATATTTGTTGAATCGATATTAAAAAGTTACACAACATACTAAATACAGTACTATAACCAACACATTTAGTCTTACTGAATTTGGATCTGTTATGAAGAATTTATGACGTTTTTACCCGAAACACTTGTTTTAGACTAGTTTTAGCACTAGCCACAAACCCTATTTTCCACGGAGTGTAACTCCAAAAATACAAAGATCCACAAGCTGAAATTTTTTCCACACATACTTGGATATGTTTCCTCAATGACCTATCAATTTCACTGTCTGAATCATTCTATAAAAATATTTATTTCGAAAATGGTGAGATGACTTGTAAATAACATACCTTAGAAAGCATCATCAAAAGAATTTATCCTCCCTTGAATTATGGCCTTCTTTTCTTCACCTTCCCTCTGAAATTCGTCTTATATATTCTTTTCTTACCTCAGTCACCTATGTCTATTCAATATTCTCAAGTGTGATGTGAAATGAGAGAGCCTTGCCTCTTATTTATACTCTCCATCTTCTAGGTCACTTAACCCATTTCTAGGTCGCTTAACCCATTTCTAGGTCACTTACCCATTTCTAGGTCACTTAACCTATTTTCCTCATTTTTAGGGTTAACCACTTTCCATAATTAGAAAGTTCTCCATTACTTTATCATTTAAATATTCCTCCTTGACTTTGTCACCTCACTTTATCATTTAAATAATGTTCTTTGATTTTGTCACTTCACTTTATTATTTAGATAATCCTTATTGACTTTGTCACTTTACTTTATCATTTAAATAATAATTTCTTCTTTGAAAGATCTTTGACTTCTTTGACCTTTTGGGGCTTCAAGCTAACATATGAGGGTCCTCCAACTTCGTAAGGCCATAACTCTCAAACCGCGAGGAGTTATGTGATGTTCCACATACCACCAAAAATGTCATGACATGTACTATCCATATAGAATAATATTTCCTTCAAATATATCAAAACGCATACCATTATCCATCAAAACAACTTGGGTCTATTACCCAAACCTGGTTTCTCCAACTTCTCATGGCCATAACTCTCTAACCGTGAGGAGTTATGTGGTGTTCCACATACCACCAGAAATGAAATTTCATGTACTATCCATATAGAAGATTCTTACCTTAAAATATATTAAAACTCATACCATTATACATGGAACAACCTTGGATTCATTACCCAAACCTTTGTGCTACCATAATTCGTTACCGGAATTTCTCCAAGGGTTGATATCAATCACTAAGGGTTGACATCAATCTACAATATCACTCTCCAATAGTTGACATCAATGACAATCAACAATCCATACCAAATATCCATCAACCTAAGCCTATTGTGTAACAAAGATTACATTCAAGAGTCCTTTGTCTACACTACTTTTCCAACCCGGCTTACATCGAAAAGATACAATATATAGAAAAACCATGCCCTCTCGGGCTACTATTCCTCAAAGTACTTCTCCTATAATTTCAAATTCGGTTACATCCTCCTAGATTACCTTTTGAATAGAGTTTACCAAAAATGGAAACCCAACTGCACCCAATCATAATATAACTGACACCTTTGTCTCAATCATTCAATCATGAGTAAGATGCAGTCATCAGGTTGTGATAAATAAGTGTTTTATTTTACGGGTTGCCCGAGTAATCGAGTGCATTGTTGGAAACTCTGTCACCTTGTATAATGGGCTCTATTTGATGTTGCGTCATCACTAGTTGTAGCATGCACATAGCGATTTGGTGTAGCGGACGTCCATTTGCGGTCGCTCGTGCAACTCCAGGTGGAAACAACGGTTGGGAGGCCACCCATTTCTTCCAAAAATGGAATTCGTTTTCCTTACACCTGCCCTCCTCAGTAGGTAAGTTTACAGCATCTGTGCAATGAATATTCACCATGCGGATGTCATGTCAGACTTCTTGTTACCAGTAAGAAATGGGATACACAGGGAGAAGGATTCCATGCCATGATCAAAAAAGACAAAATGGGGTTGTCTCACTCATGCCTTTGGCCTCACCTACAACCTTAAAACTCTGAGTGTTTTCTAATAGACCCATTTTGTTTGTTCATATTATTCACCTGTCTCCACAAGACCACATTTCCTTTCAGTTTTGCTTGAGCATTCCTTGAGTTTCTATGTGATTTTTTCTTTTGACACCCTTTGTTCCTCCCACAAATGGTTAATTACATCTTGTGCCTCTCTGAGTTGTCTTTTGATCCAATTTGTATTCCCTTCTCGAATCTACGATGTTGGTGTTTCAATAGTCCTTTATGCCAATTGTCTTCTTAATTCTCTATTTTCTTGATACAATTCGGTGATAGCGAGCTGCACTTTATTTATTTTTTGCGATGACTCTGTAACATTCACATTTTCATCACCTGAACACCTTTGTCTTTTACCAATTCCCATGCTTGAACCTTCAACAGGTTCTAGCCGAACAACGCACATGAGTAATCTCTCAGCAGTAGACTGGGTGCGTGATTCACTGGAAACTTGGATCTCCTCGGGCTTCTTAATCAACCTTGGCCTGCCTCTTTTCCGGGGTGTTGTCTAGTGGGATGAAAAGTCTTATATTACCTTTCCCTTTATCGTGACATTTTCCCTTCTTGCCCCTACATTGTGGAATGTTGTTTCCCTTGCAGATAGAGGAATGTCTCCTTTTGGGTCCCTGGGGATGTCAGCTAAAATCATAAATGAATCTAAGTATTTGTTCAAACGTCTCAATTCTTCAACCATCAACAACTCGATTAACGAAAAATGGGATAAATTGTTCCCCAGTTGGTCATCCTCGGCTTGGACGTTGTTTGCCATCTTTTCCAAGCTTCGATGCAAGAAGAACGGTATATTCAATTTTTTTTTCCTGTGAAATGAATCAGTATCATGATGTGATGTGGGTACACTCTGTCAAACCTTCCTTCACAGGTGAAATATATGCTTATCACCTTTAGGAGCTTTTGGAAAGGCTCCTGGAGGTACTGGCTTGGAACATCGACTCCAATTTTCCCATTTAGGCAATTGGGCTTGATAAAGTCTTAATAGCACAAAATGTCTAAAGGCATGCCTTTAAAATATTTTTCACCATGCAGAGGGATCTCTGTCATAGCTGACAGAGTTTCCTCCATCACTCGAAAGGTGATTCCCGCAATAGTTGCACGAAATCCAGTAAATTTTAGGGTGAACTTCTCATCCAGCTTGGCATTGTACCCTTTGATCTTTTCACAAAAGCACATACATCCAACATGTTCAAAAGATGCCCTGATTTTTGGTTCTTTTTTTATTAACTCTAGGTCTTGAGGCTCAGACCTCCTAGCCCTGCCACTTCTCTCCTTCTTTCTTATGCTTTGGGATGTTTTCATGATGCCAGAATATATTTGTTCTATACATGCGGTAATGAACTGTAACACCCTCTCTATGCAGAAAATAAGAATGATGGACTTCGCAGAGACTATCAGAAAAGTAGTGACAGAAACTTTTTGCAACAAGAAAACTTAGCCACAGGAGTCCACTGCGTGGCAGTAAGGCGTGATGGAAAATTTTTGTGCAGTGGGAAACAACAACTGGAGGTTTGTCATGGTAGGAAGGGGCTACGAAAAATTTTGGTGCGGTAGCAAAGTACTGGGAGACTTTTTGCGAAACAGAGAATTTAGGCACAGTGAGAAATTCAGAGTGACAGGAAGAAATTCCAAAGAAGAAAGGCTGATCGCGAGAAGAAATACTGTCCAACACACTAGTTTGCAGTGAACTCCAACATACTTTAAACAATGAATGAAAATTATGGAGGAGGCAACTCTTGAATGAATAGACTTACAATACGAATGATGGCAATCAGCTTTCACACAGTGAAGGGCTCCAGAGCTTGCATAAAAAACCATAGACAACACACAAATCCAAAAATTAAAGGAGAGGCATGCAGGGTGACCATTATTTATACTTGAACGGGTAAGGAATGGAATCATGGAAGAGGACGATAAATCCATGGCGATGAGAAGTTTGGAAGCAGGTTGAATATTTTCACAGCAAACTCATGCGATGGGTACACTTTGAAGTGTACAAAGTAAAAATGATAAGAGCGACATATTATAAATGATATGAGCACCGTGATTTTTTACCTTTTTGACTTAATAATTAGGTGATGATGTTCGTTATATCCATTAACGTGACCTTTATCCCAAAAAATTTCCTCGATCTCTGGCATGTAAATTCCCCATTTCTGACAGGACTCAATATTTCGGAAAAGGGACCTTTACAAGTCCCACATGACTAATCATTACTCCCTTTCCCGAATTCAAGGGCCAAACCCGCTACTTGTTGATTTCGACCCATTCTTTATTCAATTCTTGACCTCACACGCTTTGACACACAAACTACAACTCATCTAGGACTAAATCTAACTGTAAAATTAGGGTGCTGACACATGTTGTGATTAAAAATGAAAAAATGTTCAATACTAATTCACCCTCCCTCTTAGTATTGGTGAATATTCCAACAATTGGAATAAGAGTAGGTCCTTCAAAATAATTCTAACCACTGGAAGGTAGATCATGGATTACACAAATAATGGAACACTAGTGTTTGATGGTCAGAACTATGAGAGATGGAATAGAGTAATGAAAGTATTTTTAAAGTCATAAGGGTATTATGTTTGGTACTTAGCTGTTATAGGATACACCACTTCAAATAAATATTGAAAGACTACAACCAAGAAGGAATTAAAAAGGAACAACAAAATAGCAATGGATGCCATCCTATATGGATTTCCTGATTTAGTAAAAGTGAAAGTGGGAAAATGTTCATGAACCAAAGAGATTTTGGATAAGCTACATATTCTCTGCTATAAGGAATATCCTCTTATCACAAAGCCAAAACATGTTGATCAATATAAATAAGATGTCGAGATAGAAAAAAAAAATCTCATCATGTCAGACATATTCAAAAGAAGAAGAAGAAGGTGAAGTAGATATTGAAGCAGAACTAATCAACACCTTATGTGAGGTAAAAAGAGAAAGGAAGAAAAACAAGTCTCTCAAGGAAGAATTGATCAAGCTAAAGAAGGGTTCTCATAATCCAAACAAAAACTCTGAATAATTCTAAAAAAAAATTATAAACCTAAAGATCCATTTTAAGAAGCCAAAGTAATTAAAGAAACACTCAAAAATCAATTGGAAGAAAAGAAGTATTTGGAAGCCGAAATAGTATCACTAAGAAAGGAAGCAAAGAAGAAGGAAGAAAATGTGACAAGTCATCTTAAGGAAATATCTAAGGACTTAAACAAGATTGAAGTAGAATTTAGTCAAAAAGAAAGAAGACTTGAAGAAGAAATCATCTACTAAAAAACCAAATTTAAAGAAGCTAAGAGAACGAAAGAAGTAATGAAGATCTAGATGATGAATAAAGAAGAATATTGTGAGAATATTGAGGAAGAGGTCATCACATTAAGGGATGAAGTTTTCAAACTCAACAAAAACTTGAAGAGCTCTCAAGTACTAGAAGACATTCTCAGCTACCAAAAGTCACTATTTGATAAAGCAGGTTTTGGATACATCGGTGAAGACTCATGCAAAGAAGATGAAAATGTCGACAAGAGTTGTGAAGAGAGAGGAAGATCCACACCATCAGTAAAGAAATTTGAAGAGAAATTTTGCAGGTTGATAGAAAGGAAGAATGAAGAGAAGGCTAAGAGTTATGTGGAAGTCATCAGAGGCCCTATCAAGAAGGAAGAATGTGAGCCCTCAACGAAGAACATTCCATAAATGGAGAAGACTCAAGAAGAATATTACAAAAGAACTTATACTTCCACGTATCAAAGAAGCTTAAATCATTGGGAAGGAAACAACAGAAGAGAACATAATGATAAGGTAAGGCATAAATTCAGAAGGACTGCATCACAAAGAATATCATTCACTTCCAGGTATCAAAGTTTCTTTCCTGGTTATTCTTTTAATTGTAATAACTTTGGACATTAAGTCGTATATTGCGGAGCTTATGGAAGAAATGTTTATGTGGCTCCATACAATATCGAATATTACAAATGCCAAAAATATGAACACATATCTCGTGATTGTATAAGCATGATGAATACCTCCATGAAAGAAAACACCGGTATCAAGTACAACAAAATTTGGAGAAGGAAAGAAACACATGAAGAACAAGTTAATGAAAAACTCCCAGATATCATACTCATAGGATTTATAGAGTTGTGAGATCATGATGAATCTACAAGGAAAGAGGAATATGTCAGAATTCAAAATGATGATCCTGCAACAAAGCATGATTATATATTGTTCTAATTCATTCGGCTTGGACACTCCCAATAATGTGAATGTTGAAGAGAGGAAGTCAAAGCATCAGTTACAGATTAGAGAACTATATTTTGAGAAGTCTGGAGTGTTTGATTAAGAAGCGGTTTTTTCAAATGATTTCAAGAATGTATTCAAGCAAGGATAAATTCAGTACATATTCAATGATGTTTACTTATTATAGACATGTAGAATTTGATTTGCAGATTGAGCATACTAGTGGACATATTTTGATTCAACTTGAGAAACATGAATATGTAGTGATTAGTTGCAGCATATTTGAAGAATTCTTCATAATAGTAAAGTGACAGATGGGTCAGCATCATGATTAGTTGAGTAGCAGAGTCATGGAAAAATTCATGACATATGGAAAAATATGAATTCATGAGATATGTGGCAGGTCTAGAATACAATACCTGACAAGAACTAGAGAATATACATGATCGTGGATGAAAGCATGAGCTCAAGAGGAATTTTGGAAAGACTTGTTGTCATTGTCATCAAGAGGAATGTTTGGTAAATCATATGACTCATAAAAGAAGCATATTGATAGGTGGAACCAACCAGTCACAGGAAGGCAAGCCGTAAGAGGCACAACAATACAAGGGGAGATAAACCATTAGGAGGAGTTATACTATCAAGGGAAAATTGTTGAATAATTATTTCATTGATGTCAGCTCAGTGAAGACATGAGAATCCATGTAGCTTGAAGTCTAGTAATGAAGAAAAATTGACATGAATCCTTTTAATATACGTCTGTGGATTACAATAACAAGAAGCACCAATGGACAATGAGCACCTGAAGAGAGGAAATAAATCATATACAAGAAGACACGCATTGATCTACACGACATATTGCAGAAGAATATAGGGGGTGAGAAATCATCATAAAGAGTTACCCTTAATGTCAATGGGGGAGAGAAAAAACAAAAACATAAGAGAAAGATCATAAGCATCAAGACATGGGGAGCTATATTGTTAAACAAAGGTATATTGTGAGAGAGAATTAACCTTTTTCATTGATGTCAAAGGGGGAGAGAAAAATTAGAGCGCATGAAGATAGGGGGAGTAATGGTCAGAGGGGGAGTATGAGTGTTGACATAAATTCCAAAAGGGGATTTTTTGGAAAGTCGTTTGTCATTAATGTCAACCCTAGAAGAATTCTAGAAGCCCCAGAAGCCCCTAGAGGCAATGGGTGATGTCAACCCTATAAGAAGTTTAGAAGCCTCTAGAAGTAATGGGTGTATTTGAAGAAGTCTCCAAAGTTTTCCCTTTATGGCGTAGCTTTAAGCATGTGCCTCATAGGAAGATGCTTTGAAGAATTCTACAAGAAGCCTCGAAGGTGTGGTCATGAATCTCAAAATTTTTTGAGGAAAAAAAGGATGAAGGACATTTCAAATACATGAAAAACCCTCATAAATGGATAGTACTCATCATGTCATTTCCAACGGTAGGTGGTGCATCACATGGTTTCTCACGGCTTAGAAGTTATTCCCCCTTAAATATGAAACCCCGAAGTATGGTCAAGAAGCCTTGGATCTAAGGACAAGAAGTTATAATTCGGCCCCAAAATTAATTAAAGAATAAAATTTGTTGAAACAAGAAGCTAAAGATCGGCCCTAAAGTCAAATAAAGAAGGAACTTGGAAAATAATAAATACATATCAAGAACCTCTCATTTTTTATCCATCAAAGTGTGTGTTTATGGTATGGATGATCCAGACTATTTTCGGCACGAAATGAGAGCAGAGATATAATAAAGAAATGCACAAACATATGCAGATATTCAATAATATAACAGAAATGTATCATAGATGCAACCATAAAAATAGATATACAGTAATACACGATTTCTATTAATCAAAGAAATGTACAGAGACTGTAAAAATACAGAGTGAAAGACTCGCTAGAATGGCGGCAGCTCATCTCTGAGAAGAGATGTGACGGCTACTCGCATTCGCCAGAAGATGATTACAATGAGGCTCTGAAGGCCTTTTTACAATAAGCAGGAATGCCAAAAAACCTAGACATCCAAAAACCTAACCCTAGGAGATGAAGTGCCAAAAGTCATATGGGCCCCGTTTGGGTAAGTGAGTACATCAACTTCCCGGGGTCGTAACTTTTACATACGATCTTTGTTTTAGGCGTGTGATAGCTCATTGGAAAGGTATCATGGAGGAGATTCATTTTGGGGGTTCAATTATTCCTTCAACTATTATTGAGAACCTTGATCTTGAAAAACCTTCATTTGTACCATCAAAATGGCCCTAGAAATTAAAACCTGCTAAAAATAGTAAATTGCCAAAATTGCCAGAAAATTGTTTTGAGCCATTTAGAAAAGGTGGGTGGCCACCGATATCCACCTAGATAAATGGAGCTAGCATAAGTGGGTCTCCACTTGTGCTAGGAGTATTTGTTATCCCAATGAAGCAAATATGGAATAGGAAAAAAGAGGTCGAGGAGAGTGAGGTGTACGATGTGACTGTACCAGTTTTTTAAGGTTATATGTGGGTTGTAGTGGATCAAAGAGTGGATGTACATGGGTTGAAGTGGAACAAAGAGTGGATGTTCATGGGTTTACAGTGTATGAATCATGGATCTATGTAAAAAATTTAATAAGGTTCCATTCTCTTCAGGTTGAAGATTGAGGAAGGTGCATAAGTGGGTTTGCACTTGTGCTAGAAGGATTGGTGATCTTAGTGAAGAAAATATGGCCTAGGAGAAAAGAATTCAAGGAGAGCGAGGTGTATGGAGGTGGTTGTACCAGTGTTTTGAGGTTATTCGTGGGTTGCAGTGGAGAAAAGTGTGGATGTACATAGGTTGTAGTATAACAAAGAGAGGATGTTCGTGTGTTGACAATGTATAATCATGGATCTGTGAAAAATTTTTGTATAAGGTTCCATTCTATTCATGCTGAAGATTGAGGAAGGTTTGTTGGTCTGTGATCTTATGCATCGGGTTATTACATGATAAAGGGTATGGTTTTCTATATGTCTTGAGGTTTGCATATTGATTTTATGGTATATTCCTTGAGGCATATATTGGAGGGTATTTGGCACATGGCTAGAGACATATGTTGGTGATTTTGGGAATTTGATTTGAGAGATATTTTGAAGATCATGGTGTTTGATGCACATCTTAGAGATTTTGGTACATGCTTGAGACAATTTTGGTACATGCTTGGTACATGATTTGAGACATATCGTTTGGTACATGGTTGAGGCTTATCATGAATAATATGGCTTATGCTTAAGACATATTTTTCATATCCTTGGTACATGGTTTATGGATTTTAAGGCACATGCTTGAGGCATATCTTTGGTACATGATATTATGGCACACACATCTTGGCACATGGTTTGATGCATATCTTGGTGATGTTGGGCATATGTTTGAGAGATGTTCTTGTTGATATTGGCATATGATTTATGTGAGTGGATATGGTTTTGTTGATGATGTTGTATATATATCAGTTATAATAATAGTGACAGGTTAATTATCAGTGACAGTGACATGTTGATTATCATTGACAGTGACAGGTTGAGTATAAGTGATAATGATAGTTTGATTATCAATTTCATTCACAAGTTGAGTCTCCATTTATATTTCAAGGAGGAAGGAAGGGGAAATGAAAGGGGGTTTTAGCCTCCTACTAGTTGGAGCCGGAGAATGGAGGGAGTTATAGCTTCTTCAGGTTGGAGCCTCCTTCCATTTGATGCTAGATAATATAGGGAGTTGGAGATTCCTTTAGGTTGGAGCTTGTAAATCAAGGGGTTAGATCCTCCTTCTAGTTGGCTTGGACAATCTAGGGAGTTGTAGCTTCCTTCAGGTTGGATCCTTCAAACAAGGGGTTGGTGCCTCCTTCCATTTGGTGTTGGATAATTTTTTAAGTTGGTGCTTCCTAATAATGTAATATTTTGATATATAAGAAAACATTATGTGGTTTTCTCGCATTTGGGTTTCCACATAAAATCTCTTGTGCACTATGTATGATGCGATGCATTGTTGCATGGTAATATTTATGGTTATATGTTCATTACATGTTAAATCTAATCATAAGTGAATGGAATTGTTGATAAGTTAATTTTTACATGTTGTGATTAAAAATGAAAAAGTGCTCAATAATGATTCACCCCCCCTTTCAGTATTGGTGAATATTCCAATGGAAGGGACGAGAAAAAGGGGGAAAAAGAATGTAAATAGTAGTGAATGAGTCGTGGTCCATTCATACCTAGTGATTCTATTTTATCCCCA
>JASDQU010029751.1:0-28606 GCA_032191745.1 Picea mariana | reverse complement strand
AACTTATTATAGTAATATAATTTTCAACAATGGCTTACCAGACTCATCACTGTTCTGTTGCATTTTGTTGCTCTATCTGCCTCACTGCCTTCCTACACACATCCTGTTCTATTCAATTCAGTTGTTTCACTCTCCTCCTTCTTCACGCATGAATCACCTTCAACAACAGCAACCACAGCAACCCCAACAGCAACAGCATCCACATCTCTTCTCTGTACTGTGTATTTATAGCTTTTGTGCACCTTGTGCATGCAATGCACGCAATACCTCTGCATACTCATACCGCGTCGATATCCTCCACAACTCGAGTGCTCTGTCCGATCATCATCGTGACTCTTCATCTTCTCTGGCCGTTTTTCCACTCGTTCAGCATCACTATATGTTATGTTGAGATTCCTCAGCCTCTCTGGAAGTTGAGACTCTTCGTCTTCTCTGTGACAGATGAGCTCACCTTCTCTGTTCTAGTTACAGTCTTCAATGCTCATCCAGCTGTCAATCACCTCCATGAGCATCTTCGTCCCTCTTGAAGATTCCCAGAGACTCTTCATCTCCTCTGTCAATCACCCCGAAGTGTCTTCGAGTCCTCTAGCAGAAACCATCAGTGGTTTCTAGCAGTTACACTGTGACGTGCAATAGTAGCCCTCCGATATCCTTCAGTTTCATCTGAACCATTGGATTAAGAATAAATAATCTTGTGCCTGTTTTTCCATTTCGTAATTCGGCATTTCGGGATCCCTGTGGTGAAGCTTAGCACCTCTAGCTTCTTCCTCCATCTTCCATCGATGTGCCCAATGGCTGTGACCACGCACTTATGCATAAAGTGATTTCGCGATTTCGCATTTCGTGAATCTGGAGATGAGGCATCTCGACTCTCCAAATCGTGATCCCCGAAACCTCGAAATGGAGCTTATCTGAACTGACTCCTTCCCTTCTCGTGACCACCGACGGTGACCATAGTCTGTGCCAAAAGGCGCTTCATATTTCTCTAGTTTCCACACCATTCTCTGTTGACTCCAAGTCATCGAAATTCCAATCGCTTACCACTTGTCCTATGATTCAGCGGTTCAGATCTGATCTTGATTCAATATCTCAAATCATATCGTGATTTCACATATCGCGATTTTGGTGTTCTTGTGGTTATGTTTCTTGCCTCTCCAAGTCGTGATTCGTGAAACTCCGAAATGGAGTCAGATCAATGGTCCAAATCACACCTTGATCTGACGGCTGTGATTAAATCACGATTTTGCATATCGTTGTTCCTAATATGGAGGTTCTCGTCACTCCAAGTCATGATAGGCGAAGCTCCGAGATGGAGCTCAGATCAATGGTCCACGTTCTTGGTGAATTGACGGTCTAGATCTTATCATGAATTCGCATCTCGCGGTTCCTTAGATGGAGGTTCTTGTCACTCCAAGTCGTGATAGGCAAAGCTCTGAGATGAAGCTTAGATCAATGGTCCAGAACCCTTAGTGATCTGACGGTCCAGATCTTATCATGAGTTTGCATCTTGTGATTCCTATGATGGAGGTTCTCGTCACTCCAAGTCGCGATACGCAAAACTCAGAGATGGAGCTTTGACATGCTCTGATCTTCTGCCACACATCCCTCTTGGATCAACAGTCAAGATTTTATCGGGACTTCGCAACTCCACGAGCCTTTGTTGTACCTGATCAACGGTCCATATTTGGCCTCGATCTAATGGTTGAGATTATTTCACGATTTTTCATATCGTAAATTTGAGAAGTTAGGGAACCCTGTTCCTTTGAATTTCCAGTCAGCGACATGATGATCTTTTGCCACACATCCTCTTGATCAATGGTCCATGACTGTCCCCAATGGATGGCCAGGATTCCTTCACAGTTTTGGGGAGTTGGATGACTCTTGGACTTATCCACCTTGTAGCTTCACCATATCTAATGGCTATTGAGCCTTCGTAGATACCCCAGATCCTACGGCCCAGATCTTCTCTCGATTTCGCCACTTCACGATTTCGCTGCTTCGCGATTTCGTCCACCTTCGTGATTTCATCCACCTTGTGATTTCATCACTTCGCAATTTTTCCACTTCGGTGGTGAATTGTTTCGACACTTCAACTCCTGGTATCTGAAATTCTAAAATGGAGTTTACTCTTCCATTATCACTGCGCTGCTGATCATGTTGATCTTTGCCTTGGTTGTTCTTGCCATCAATGACAAGCTTACTCCCAACTGTAAACCTTCCAACATAGGGAGCATATGCAAGCTTGTGTAAATTCCTTAGAATTATATATGGAGTGTATGTACACACCATATCCTTCTATATGGCGTGTATATGACCCAAAATTCCAAAAAACACTTAAATAGTTGTACGCACATTTGCCTTCTTCAAGGCATATATGTAATCGATTTACTCTTAGAAAAGAAGTGTATATATTCTTCTTTCATCAAAGGATATGAGTATACAACCCAAGAACCCAAGAAAAACTTGGAAAAACCTAGTTCTAAGGCCTGAAACACTAAATGAAACAACAACGATAGAAAAAAGGACAAAAAACAGTGGAAAACAAAGAGCAAATCCAATAATGAATCAAAACCATAACAACATCCAATAAAACTGATTTTATTTTTTTTTGTTTATCAAAGATCAACTTCTGAGACTACTTGGGACACAAGAAGAAACCAGGAGATCCTAGGAGAACCCTCAGAAACCAAAACAAGACCCTGAACAAGCAAAAAAGGAAAAAAAAAACTCTTTACAAGACTTATACATGTCTGTCACCAAGGCAGGGTGCATATGTATGTGCTTTGTCCTATTCAAGGTTATATATGTATGTGTCTATTATTGAACAAAAGAGCATATAATACCCATAATTTCAAGAAAATACAAGAAATAATTGGATTCAAGGGCTGGAAAGAAAGGCTGTGTTTCTTCAACAATTAAACTCAACTATAAAAGAAAAAAGCAATCAAGAAAACAAAAGAAAATAATGCAATCACCTATAACTAACCCACAAAGGAGACAATCCTCAGTATGATCGCCAGTTCTCTTATGGGGAAATTACCCTGTGGCTATGGGTTAAATCCGCAATAGAATGATGACCATTTAAAGAATAAGCCTAATCCCAAAAATGCAATCAAACTATTTATAACTAACTTGATTAACTAACTGCTAGTAGCAAGGAAGAATAAACATATCAGGTGTCCTATGTTTAATGAAGATCTCGTTGTTGAAAAAAAATCGTGCTCATTCCAAATTGTCCCTTTTATCACTTGCAAAACACTCAAGTAGAGAACTACAAAGGGGACTGGTAGTTATACAATAAATAACTCTCATAAAATGATCGAAAGTAAAGTGATTGCAACAGATAGTGTTTTAAGGAATTATATGTTTAAACATAACCAACATGCATTAAAACAAAATTATTTCATGGGAATTATTAGACAAAAAATATATATCTAGTTATCACATGCACTTGGTGCAGCACTACTCTGAGACCGAACTCTAGGTCCCTCCACATAGGCCACTAACTACAGGTCACAACTCTAACTCCAATGCTTATGTAGGCCTAAATAATACAAATGGAACACTTCATGATCAGATATATGAAGCATGGAAAAGGTTGGAAAAAGGGGTTTTCGGGTATGAGGAAATGAATCAAAATCAAGGGGATAAGGGCTTGCAGACAAGGCCAAAAATTGTCATCATTATTTTTCTTCAAGATGATTTCTCTCCTCCTCTAGCCTTAGAATCATTTTATACCTTATCCAAGTGGTTAGAGTGGTTACAATCAGTTGTGTATTGGAAATAGGGTGTTAGGAACTAGTTGAACCCATGAACCCTACCCAAAAAATACACAAAATTGTAATTTTTTTAGCAAAATTAAGGTGTATGCTCCTTTCAATTGAGAAACACATGTATACATGCCTTAGATAGTTGTTATGCCAAAAAATATTTTTTTTTGAAGAATCTAGAGGAGGAAAAGGGGAGTTAAGGTTTGCAAGTAGGATAGGGAAAGGCCAAACATGTCATCAATGTGTATGTGGTAGAAATTTATGCTATAACAAATCCCTTGTGTGATAGTGGAATGAGATGATGGACAACTTCACCTAGATCCTTCAATGACTACTAATGGCAAGTGAGTCACCTTCAACAAGAAACCATTTTAGAGGTGAAACACCCTTCAAGGTACAAGTTGAATATGCTAGATGCATATGCTTTGGAGAAATTGTTGAATCTATTAGAGGGGTATTGATCTATTAAACAAATATCCAACACCAAAAAGATCACCTTCACTCTCCTTAAATCCCTTCACCATGACAAAGGCTGGTGGAAATGTTACTAGGGGAGACATAAAAAACATGATTCTATGAAATTCAAGACAAGACCCTCTTGGGTGGCCTTTGTTGATTCCCTCAAGGAGTAATTATACCTTGTTGGAAACTATTATGACCAATACACGAGATGGATGACTCTACATTAGGAAATAGACTAGATGATTGTATAGTACACCAACATATTCCATACCTTGATTTCAAATATGGGTATCAAAGACTTCAAGAAACATGTGGTTCTGAAGTACCACAGTGGCCTAAAAAGGTACATCCAAATAGATATGGATTTCTTGGACATCTCCTCATTAGGAGTTTCTTATCGATATGTTGTCAAAATCGAGTAGAAATTTAAGAAACAAAATAAGAGGGAGTTTGGGTATGCAAATATGCAACAATATAAGCATGGTAAAGGAGACCCCAACTCATAGAATAAGGGATAGAGAAATGAATTCCAACCTAAATACAACCAATCCAATCCATTGGTAAAATAAGGGTAATGGGAAGTCAAAAAAAGAGACTAGAAAGTGGTGTGAGTTCCACAAAATCCCTCGACACAACACTAATGAATGTTGCTCAAAATAGTCATTGTTGGCTAAGATTAAAAAAAAGAGTCAAATCTTGAATCAGACTCTGATTCAGAATATGTTAAGGGAAACTAGATCATTGATGCGAACCTATTTTTATCATCACAACCATAAATATCCAACCATACAAGTCAGAGGAGCTTGAGGAAAGAGACCCCACTACATTTCATTATTGATAGTGGAAGCTAGAATAACTTGATCTCAACCGAGGTCATCAAGAGATTGAATTTGTTGATAATTCCACACCCCCAACCATACACCATCGATTGGTTAAGACAAGGAAGAGACCTTTATGTCAGCTAGTAGTGTCACATGTCCTATGGATCAAGCCCTTCATGCAAAAATGAGGTATTGTGTGATGTTTCCCCACTCAAAGTTTGTGATGTTATTTTAGGACAACCTTATATGTGGAAACATCACGTTGCTTATGAGTGGCGACCTTGTAGTGTCATTATTACTTTTTTGGGTCATCCCTACAGGGTACCAGAGGTAGATTTGAATACTGCAATTTCATTGATCTCAACAAAACAATTCTGAAAGTTAATTTCTCATACTAAAAAGTTGTTTCTCTTCATGGTTTGGTATAGAATGTTAGGTCAAACATCCCATTGGTTTGATACCTGGTTCCCCCTTACCCAATGGTCCAATATATAGATGCTCCCTTCTAGAGAAAGAGGAAATAACACATCAAATTCATGAGCTCAACCAAAAGGAACATATTCGACCAAGTTCCTCACCTTGTGGGATCCAATTGTGTTGGTGTATAAGAAGGATGGGACATGGTGGATCTATATTGATTATAAAGCCCTAAAAAAAATCATTATCAAGAATCAATGCCTGATCTTTTGAATTTACAATATTCTTGATCAACTTAAGGGTGCCAAGTTCTTTGGTAAGATTAATCTAAGTTCAAGCTATCACCATGTTCATATAGAACCAACTAATGTATGAAAGACAACCTTCAAATATAAATAGGGCCTATTTGAGTGGTTGTTCATTCCTTTTGGCTTGACTAATGCCCCAATTTAAATTCATGAATATGATGGATGATATCTTGTGGTTGTTCACAAACTCTTTTTTTGTCATCTATTTGGATAACATCCTCATCTTCAGCTAGACTTGGGAAAATCACTTGCAAAAATTCATCAAGTCCTGAGCACCCAATGACAACACAACTTATATTCCAATCTAGAGAAGAGATCATTCACCATGTAGAGAATACAATAATTAGGATACATCATGAATGAACATGGGGTGTATTTGGTCCCATCCAAGATCCAATTTGTTCTTTAATGGCCAACCCTGATGACTTTGACAAAGCTCTGCATCTTGTTGGGACTTATTAACTTCGGTTGCATGTTTGTGTCGAGGCTCTCTCATATCGTTCGGCCCTGAAGTAAAGTGACCAAGGGGAGAGATAAATTTAATTTTTTCTGGTCTGAATCATAATAGAATTCATTCCAGGATCTAAACCATTGCATTTGTTCTGCACCACTCCTCACATTTCCATACCTATAATAGCCATTTGATATTGAGGCATATTATTTTAACTATGAAATTGGTGTATTCCTCACTCAAAAGGGACATCTGGTATCCTATTATAGTGAAACATTATCTTATGTGATTCCCAAATATCCCACCTGTTATCACTCTATAAATTTTCTTGGTTGCAAAAGAAAATCTTAGAGGTAACCTCAAACCTACTTTCATAATGGAAACTAGCCTCCTTCCAATCCAGAGAGGGATATCTCCTATTAGTTTTTTCAATCAATATAGTGGCTAGATTTTAGGTGGATGGAAATTTTATGAAATGGTTGGTAGGGCTAAGAGAAACACCCATTGAGCATGGAGTCACAGGGGAAATAAATTCTAGGTTTTCAGAACTTGGTAGAAAATAATTTAATCTCAGAGGCTAGACAACCAACTATTGCTAGACTTACAATCTTTAAATATGGAGATATGAAAGAGGAAACACTCAAATCCACACAGAACATCCATCTTAGATGAATTTTTCATTAACTTATCAGTCTGAAAAATGAATATTTGAAACAAGATAGATACAGACCATACTGAAATGATTTCTGCATCAACAATTATTCATTCAAACGAAGAATAATACATTTAATGATAACAAATAAAGAAGCACATACGCTAGGAATACTAAATACAATAGCTGAATACATGAATCTCTGAGTAAATAGCTCAAACACTTGTTTGTAAACCTTTCATTAATATCCAGAAAATATTACAGTACCAACGGTCTTTCTAACTCAACTCTCAAACCCTTCTATTGTCCTTTTCATTACAATATGTGTTATTACATTTCCTTCTAACTCCATGGATTTGAAATAGTTATTGTTTTACATTTGAAAAAGAAGTTACAATATTTAACTAATTACTAAATTGTTCACGAACTAATTTTCCATGGACTCCTATAATCTAGTGTTTCATTTCTTAACAAATTTATACAACCCTGATATACTTCTATTAAATATTTAAGGTGGAAAGGTGGTTCATTATTCTATTTTGATGTTGACATGGCAAAGTCATCCTATCTAGCAGTTGAAAATGCTTCTTCATGGGCTGACTTTTGATTTCGAAACAACCAGGAAATTTGCTGCAAAATCTATGTTTTTGCTTGTTGGTGTTGAAAACTACTTCAGGCTTGATCCAAAACTTTGATATGACCTCGCAAAAGAAAACATGATTTATCCTGAGCATTACCAAAATATTCCACTACAACATGGGCCAACAAATATAGATTCATCTTAGCAATGTGTTCCTTCCTTAGTCTATCCTTTGCCTTCAATGTTCTATTATTCCTATACAATTTTTTCATTTGTCTGTGTAGGGGTAGAGATCTCTTGACCATCCTCTTTCTTTTCTCCAAGGCTTCTCCACACAGGTCCAAGTTTTTTGCTCTCCTTCTCTTCATTTTCCTATTTTCTTCCCTCAATTGTACAATTATTGTATGAGATTCTTTCAACTATCTCTTTGATCTTTTAACTGTCATGTCCTCTTCTTCTGAAGGATATTCAACCTCAACAACTTCTTCAGCAACACACTGAACAGGCATCTCAAATCTAGTCTCTTCACCATGAATCTGCCTCCTTGCTGATGCTCTAGTTACAGGTCTGCCAAACCTTTTTTTGTCAAGTACTTTTGGACTAAAGATCATTGTTTTTCTTGGTGGAGGTTGGTCTTCTTCAACATCCTCTGCTTCATGACAGGGAGATGTCTCATATGCAGGAATTTCATTTGTAGGAATTAACTTCTTTGTTGCAGACTTGGTGAGTGGTTTCTTGGGTTTTACCATTGTTGTTGTTTCAAGAGTGAAAATGAGTTTTTTTTTCCTTTCATATTTCATTTCATACTGTCAAGGGTTTCTTCAATGTTTACAACTGTATCAACACCCTGTAGTGGTTCTTTACCCCTTTTCTTGGATCCTTTGTTGATAGGAATTTTGGTTATAGTCTCAGGGGTTTCTATCACAATAGGTTGTTCTTTTTCATCTCCCTTTTTCCTCTTCAAACTACTATAAGTTGATTTAACACTTGTAGAAGGAGTAATTCCCTTGGATGGTAGGGAACTAGTGGTTTCAACAAAAAAATACTAATGCAGACAAAACAGAACTCCATTCCCTATTTTCTTTCTTAATTTCCTCAAGCACTAACAATTTGATGTAGAGACTGAAGTGAAATGGACTAGGCTCAACTTTCTTAGCCTTAGCTTGTACTTTATCATCCATTTTCCCTAGGATTCTATAAATATAATATGGGATATTTAGGAATAATTTCATGAGCAATATGATATGGTATAGGTACACCTTGTTGAATCAACCCTCACAAGTAAAGTATCATTGGATTACTCTCAGCAGTTGATCATGGTGTTCTAACATGTATCTCCTAGGAACCCCTTTTGATAGGTTCTCATTCTGAAATTCTATTTTGAAATAATCATTACAGTAGGAGGAATCCAGAGGCATCCCCTTGAACCACCTCTCACCTTGCAGAGGATTTTTTGTTGATGTGGCAATTGCCTGCTCTGTGACTTGAATTTCCAATGATGCAACCTTTGTTTTGACTCCATCAAAATTTAGGGAAAATCGCTTAGCCACCTCCATGTGTCCCCCCTATATATTTTCACAGAAGGTGAGGCATCCTACTTCCTATAAATATTCTATGAAAATGGGATTTGAGTCCAGCAATTGCAGGCTTTGGGGTTCAAACCTCATTATGTCACCTCCCTTGTGTACTTTCTTCTTTTGCTTGCTTTGCTCCATGGTTGTTAGTGAAGAATGTCGTGATGATGTTGGGTGCAGAGGGTATCAAAACTTAAAAAACATACAAGTAAGCCTGGTGTGTTAAGGTTTGTTTGAGATACAGGGCTTTAGCAGCAGGGATTTTGCAACAAACTAAACAGGAATTTCACAGCAAATAATGATGGAACGGTTTTGATAGAAGATTAGGGTTTAAGAACCTGAGGAATTTGTAGAAACAAGTGAAGCTTCAAGGGTGTCCAAGGATCATGAAATATTTTAGAATTTGGTAGAAAATCAATCCAATCTAGATATTTTGCAGCAAACGGGCAGTTTCATAGCGAATGCAGGAAATTTCGCAGCAACAGTCACAGTTTCGCAGAAAATTAGAAATTTGATGATTTAAAAGAGGAAATACCACATGACCATAAAATATGATTTACAAGGATTGTACTGGCTCTCATGACCTCACTCCCATTATTTCCAGGCTATTATGGGTATCTTTAAAATGATTTGACATGATAGTTAGTTGTTGCAAAAATCTTGGAGGTTTTGCAGTGAATCTAAACTGGTTGGTCACACATCTTGAAGAGGTACAAATTTTATTGGGAAAGCTATAAAACCTTTAGTACACATTAAAACCTTCTCCCATGACCTTATTAATACATAGTGTAATTAATTTAAGACTAACCCTCTCAAATGATGACAAAGGACCATTTAATAAACTAACTTGACTTTGGGACTAGACTAACCACTTTAACTATGACTTGGAATGAAATTATAACTCCCTAGACATGACTCAATCAAGACCAAAACTTGACTCATAAGTGAATGAAATAAAAAAAAAATCATGGGACACTAATCCTAGGACCTTGACACATGGTTTTCTGAGAAACCAATAAATGATCACAAGACTCAATCAGCAACAAAACCAATTGTTTTGATTTTGTAAATTAATACTCCCTAACACCGCCTATAACAAGGATATGTACTCCATTGTGCAGGCATGCTGAAAATGGAAGAATTATATTCTAGGAAAGGAAAAAATCATCCACACTGATCACAAACCTATTTAATTCATGCAGACACAAGGAAATCTACAAAATGACTTTCATAAAAAATGGTCCACATAGCTACAAAAATTCCACTTGAAAATTAACTGCAAAAAGGGAAGCATCAATCGTGTTGCAGGTTTCCTTAGTCAGCCCCCAGTTGTGGCACTCACCATATTTATTAACTCTTAGTCAGCCCTAGTTGCGGCACTCACCATAGTTATTAACTCTTAGTCATCCCCTAGTTGTGGCACTCACCATAGTTATTAACTCCTATGGGAACAAGAACTTTGAGTGGACACAATTATAAAACAATGACTCTGACTTTGATACTACTTATAAGATAATGAGTCCATCTTTGTGTTCTTTCAAGTGAGTGTGTAAAGATAATTTAGGAGGAAAATTATAGTTTGGTGGCAAGGAACTTTGGTGTGAAGAAGATAGTATAAGTACTTCAGAATCATTTCTACTAGACAAATATTTTACAAGACATTGGTTGGTATATCAGGCCATGCACTGCATGTGCCATCTCTAAGACATCCTTCAAAAATGATGGATTGTACACTCCTCTTCCTGCCCTAGACAAGCCTTGGGAGTATGTCTACATGGATTATATGTGAGGTTTTCCCTTCACTAAACATGGTGAAAATTTTATTTTTATGGTTGTTGATTGATTCTTTAAGATGGCCATGTTGACACCATGTAAAAAGAGTATCATAGTGGAGGTCATTGTTAGTATATTGTTTGAGAAGTTTTGGGTTCATTTCAGGCTACCACGAACCATTATTTAAAATAGGGATAGCAAGCTCCTTAGTACTTTCTGGTACACCCTTTGGTCTCTGATGGACACCAAGATGACCAAATCAACTACCTTTCATCCCCAAACAAATGGACAAACACAAGTGGTAAACATAATGATTGTGCATATCATGCACATGTACAACTCCAAGCATCCATGTACATGGAATGAGAGCTTACATATGTTTATCATAGATATAAAAAATCCCTCTAGAGCTCCATTGGTCATATCCCTTTTTAGGTGTGCTTAGGGTTCCATCCATTGGTCCCCATTGATGTAGCTCGACCCATTCCATATTCCCCAAAAGAGTCCTCCCACACTCAAAATTAGGAAGATGGAGTAGAAAAATTTGTTGAACAAATCTAGTACCTCCAACAATAAGTCCATGATATCTTGGACAAGGCCAATGCCAAATATAAGTAGTCATGTGAATAGCATCAAGTTAATCACAAGTTTCATGCATGTGACAAGGTGTGGTTGAATTTGCAAAAGGAGAACCTCACAAGCACCCAAGGAAGCTAACACCACTTTGATATGGGACTTACACCATCACAACGTATGTGAGTGACAATGCTTTTGAATTGATTATTCCTCCTTTCCTGGGCTTGCACCCAATATTTAATGTGGAGCTACTTCTTCCATATTTCCCACCTATATTGGACACCTCGTACATGGTTGAGAAATTTCCCCCTACAGAACTCAATCTTGATTACATTGCAGAAGCTCTAGGTGATCATATCATGGACACCAAGATGAAGGGCATGCTCTATCAGAACATACAATTCTATCAAGTTTTCAAAGCGGTACAATTACTTCAGCAAGGAAAGTGACTCAGCAAGGTTCAGATTTAGCAAAATTTTCCACATCTCCCAAGGGAACTTGACGCAATGGGGATTATTTCTTCATAAGGGGGGGGGATTAATCCAAGTGTATATCAGTGGCCACCCATATCTTCCACCAACTCGTCACATTTATCCATATTGTTCATTTTTGTTATGATTTTAGAGTCCTAAACTTCAAGGTCTGTGTTGAGGCCCTAAACAATGTTTTTTGGCCATTCAAGGGCAGGGGGTATCGATGGAATACCTAAGCCATAACAATAATCGTACTTCTCTGTAATACCCCATTTTCGAACCCTAATTGAAAATTTACATATAGGCTGGTGAGCCAAGATATTTTGGTCCAGAGTTTCTTTGTAAATATGCTTTGAGGCTAGAGTTCATGTGTTATTCTTAGGCCAGAGAAGCATACATGATATAAAACGCTAGTGAGCCTATCATTGTAATATGTAATCACACTTGGATATTAATAAAAATACATCACTATTGTAGACCAACCATACAAAAGAGTATGGGGGGATAGAACTCCACTAGAGGGAAGGGGGGATAAGGGTCTAGGAAGAGGGGCTAAGCCAAGGAAATATTATAATAATACTTCCTAAAGTACAATTTATGGGATATATTCATATCTATCCTAAGTTCCTAAGTGGGAGGAATGTGTTGTTCCTGAGTTTGTACTTTAAGGCTCTGAAGTACACCATCAAGGCATCCGAAATGATAGAGAAAGCTAAGGATAAAAAAGGTCAGTTATATGAAAAGGGATATTGTTGGTTCCTTAACTGTATCGGTATAGCTTCCCAGTTCTCCTGGATATTAATGTCTCATTCAATTACTTCCCATGAACGTTCTAACTCAACCCGGTTATTTTATGTCTGTAGGATGGTATTAAATAAATTTAAAGCAATGCTCATTTGATCTAATAGTTCGGGTTCGATATTAGGTTGTCTTGTAACTGGAACAGTCATCGGGGATAAATATTGAAAAGATAAATTCTTGTGTTTTCTTTTAATGGTTCGCTATTTCTGCTTCAAAACATGTAAGAAGAACTCTAAAGCCTTGAATTAATAGTATGACGAAACTAAAGGTCGTTTCTGGTATCTAGGTTAAATTTCAAAAAAAGGGGATATGAATGAAATAAAAAGAACACATAAAGCTGTCGAACAAGGTGAGGCATCAATTGAAGAAGAATCTCAATTTGTGACAGAAGAAGAAAATAGTTAGGAAGAACTTTTAATGAAGCATATGATATTGAAATCTAAAACATTTGCAAGTCTTGTATCTGCTAATAGCCAATACAGAGGAAAGGTTGTAACCGATTAAATTACAAGAATGATTAATGACCACAGTAGAGGTTGTACTAAATTGTAGTTAAGCATTCATCAAAGAGATATATGAAAGATATGAAACAACAGAGACGCACATAACTCAAACTTGACCAGATCTAGAATCTTCAATATGTATTTGTATTAATTCAAAAATATCTTCATATTCTTCTTTACAACGTGCCTAGAAAAATCCCCAGATCAGTATCCTGAAATTATACTTATACCAGATCACTGATGATTGTTGGTTGGTGATCTCCTAACTCCGAGGGGCAAACAGTTACAAGAATTGAAAACCTCAACCGTTTGCATGATTATCATTAATTTTCCTATCATCTCGATAATATAAGTTTTCAAAATGATACTTCATTGTTTTATTGAAGTATCTCCTTCTTATGATCTAATGCATTCAATACATTTTTCTATAAAATGTACGAAATTTCTGGGAGGCTCTAGAAGATCCTTTGCTTCAAATAGATAGAATTTTCTTTGAGTTTCTGGAATCCGATCTTCAATCCCCTTACTAGAAAACTTAATTGATTGCAATTTTAAGTTTGGCTTCACCAACCACCTTTCTATTAGGGTAACATCCACTTCCTTTAACTGTGAAATTTCCATCTGAATTTCTTTCAAACCCTCCCTGAAATTAAACTGGTGTCTTACAATGTTTATCTATCCTAATTGCCCAGTGAAATTATCTCTTTCAATACCTAATGATTCCTTGTCCAATAAATCAAATATTCTTTCACAATCGTCTTTGATTTCTTTGGCTATTTTCTTATTTTCTGCGATGTTGTTTTCCCATATCTTGAGCATGATATCACCTCTGATATGCTCTGTGAAAGAAATCTTTGGAATTTTCGATACTTCTTCATTTTCAGAACATACAACTACCTTTTGGAAAGTGGCCCTTGCTACTTTAGCTTCTTTTTCTTTAAAAATAATATTATCAAGAGCATTGCTTGCTTCCTGAAAATAATTCTGAAAAATCTCTACTTGAGAGATTACTTTATGTTGCTCGACTTCTACCTTCACATGTATTTCCAGTGATTGGTCTTGAAAAAATTTTAGATCTATAACTTGGCCTTTTATTGAATTCAATTTAGCCTGTAGTTGTCTTACCAATTCTTCTTGCCAAATAACCTGTATTTGGCTAATCTTCATCTTCTCATTCATCTCATCTAGACTTGACTTAAGTGATTGAATTTCTTGCTTGTCAGCAGCTCTGGCCTGCTCTACACCTTTATTTATTTATTCTTTGATATTTTTCTCGGTATCTTTTAGTTGATTTTGCAATTGGGCTATCTTGTGGTTACTTTGTTCCAACCTTTCTCTCATATTGCCAATGGTGAATAGATTTGTTGTTTCTAGCGCTCCCATGGATCCCGCCACCTCTGTAGCGAAATATCCATCTTCCAATTTTTTCCCATCCACTAGCACCATGTGTTTCTTTACCATACCACCTTCTCTCATATACATCTCCTGATTTAATACAACCTTCCTCTTTTTACTAAAAAAGTAATCAAAGGGAGGTATTTCTTCTCTGGAGATAGGGTCGAGGTCACTAGCATATATGACTCTTACCTGAGGGAACCCAAAAGTAGACTGTAAAGGGGTAAAGAAAGTGATGGGATTACCCAAATCTGTGGATTTTATTTCCCCTGTTGTCTTGGGGGTATCAATATGAATAGTATATGATGAAGGGGGGGTAGATTGACTGGACTCGGGAGGTGTCTCAGACCTTCTTTCTGCTTCTGATCTCGGATTCTCTGTCTGTGGGACTTCTTTGTTTTGAGAAGATCCTTCTGCCCCCTGTGGATTTTCCTTGGTGTCTGCTTTATCCTACGCTTTATGTCTGAAGCATGGGGGAATGTTTTCTTGTTCTGGAGGAGATGTTTTTGCTTCACCCTGCAATACCTTGGCAAAAGTCGCTTCGTCTGTGTCTTTGGAAGGTTAGAAGACTGGTTTGCAAGTTGGATGTTAACGTTTGTACCCTGTCTAACACCTCTTTGTAGGTTTTGACCCCCTTGAAAATTTCATCGCGAGGGGATTCCTCATGTTCAAATGCTTTCATGCCATAATGAGCCATGTGGATTCCCACTATTTGGTAAGGGTCATGTTTCCTATGTTTGAGATTCACCAACTTGACCTCCTCTAGAGATGCAACTTCAACTTTGGAATGACCAAGGTTGAGTAGCAAACCTTCCAATATGTACGGGAAAGACTGGCCAAAACTTCTTTTGAGTTGTCTTTAGCTCTATCCCAATACGTCCTGTTATTATTTGATGAGCTACCTCCCTGCACACTAATCTGTCAGGGAGAAATTTTGGAAGTGCATGAGGAGGGATAGAACATCTGAAAACCCTGATATAGGATAAATTCTCCCCAATAAACCAATCGGCAACCGCCTTGAGGTTCCCTATGACTAACTCTGAAATATGAGGGGGTTCACAGCCATACAACATCTGATGCACCGGTATCACCACGAAATGACAAATTTCGTAAAAATAATCCTAAGCATTTTCTTCCCACGGCTTAAAATGATATTCATGAATAGGTTCAGTGCAAGTTGGGTTCCAACTCCAATTCATCAAAGGGAAAGGAGTTGTGAAACATATAGCATCCATGATGTATGCTGACATGTAAAAAGCTATTGGTCTGCCACTGGATCTCGTGGTTTGATACTCCATAACCTCCTTAGCTAGGTTATCTGATAGAATTTTGTTCCAATTGAAGCTATAGCCTTCGGCTGCTTCATGTAAAAGGGGCACCCATTCTGCAGGGAAATGGGTAGGGTTTTTCTTCCCGAAAAGTCTACATAACATCATCACCATATAGACCATGTACTCGTTCAATGAGGCTATGACATAAACGTTATGGGTATCGGCCCTGAATTTTGATAGGTGTCTCCACCAGTCTTTGATTATGTCGGGGTATGTTTGGTCAGCCTCTGTGCATTCTTTCCTTTGAAATTCACTTAAAAATTCTTTATTGTAAATGTACTTAGAATTGGGAGACAGTTTATACATTACCTGTATATGTTCCCGGTCTGAAAGAGTCGATGACGACCCCTTGGCTGTCCAAAATTCTTCTAGTTTGCATGTATGTCCTCTCTAAATCCCAACAGATCATATCGTTGTATGTCATGAGTCGTGGGCGCGTGGCTACTTTGTGAAGTTCAGACTCTGCTATGTCCCAGAGTTTGTTTTCAGAATCATCAGGAAAATTCTTGATTTCGTAGTCCAAGGTTTCAAAAATTTGCCTCCATGATTTGATGGAATCAATGGCATGCAGTGTAGTATCAGACACGACATCTCCTTCTGGGCTTGAGCTTTAAGCTGCTTCTTCACTTTTCTTAGGTGCCTTTCCAGGTGCCATAATGTTCGTGTTTAGAATGAATTCCTGTCACAGAGAAAAATGTGTAAGTTTATTGAATGCAATTCACTTCTGAGTCTAAACATTAAGAATGAAAATTTGAATAAACCAAACCTTTATTAACCTTTAACTCTTCTTACGATGAACAGACAGTAAAAATTTAATGTTTTAATGAGGGAGATATGCCCAGAGATACGCAGTTAAGCTAAAAATATCTCTATTCGTCCGTTACAGATATTATCATATATTGGCGATTTCAAACTGGAGCTTCGAAAGGACTGCTTTCAACAAACCTTGAAATGAGAAACGCGAAAAGTAGTTTAGTCATTATTAATCTCGTTTTAAACTAACTTTATTTCATTTTAAACTTTGTTATAAAAACGCGATTTCGCATTTCAGAATTTTGGGGATCCTGTATCCAAGAAGAGTGTCATAAGAAAACCCCGAATCGTGAATTCGCGATGGGATTAATTTAGGCGCTAATCCCTCGTATTTATGCTTTAAAAAATTGAGGTTAGTAATTAAGTTCTTGTTTTCGGAGACTCGAGGATCGGGCATTTGAGAGTCAATGTTTTTAAAGCACTTTAACATAGGAAAATCTGAATCACGAAAGATTAATGATTTTTTTTTTTGTTTTTAAGATTTTAATTGATCACGATTTAAGGTTTCTTTGTGGAAAGCGTGTCAAGACTTAAAACATTAATTTTCTCTCTTTTTTCTCTTTTATTACTTTAATATAAAGGCTTTTCAGGATTTGGCACCGGGAATCTGGAGTTGCTAACTAAAGATCATACTTCATGGAAATCTGAATCCTGAAATCCGAAAAGTCGAAATATTTTTAACACTTTTTTAAGATTAAGGGCGGCTCCATGACTAGGGAAAAGTGAAGCTTCAGGTTTAAAGGGTAAAAAATTAAACTTCGTGTCAACAGAATGTATCACCATGTGGAGCCCATGTAGTTCCCAACATGAAAAGTGTCAAGTTGGGAACGTGAATATAAAAATTAAGACCTTAGTACATTTTCCATCATTCACTCGTCATTATGATGATCATTCTCACCTTGACTCTTACCATCCATACTCTCTCAGCCATCCATATTTGTACATGTACTTGGGAAGATTTGGGAGTTGTTGGTAACCAGTAAATCGAGATCATTTGAGATGAAGGGTTGTCAGGCCCATGAGCATTCTCTCTGGGTGAGAGAACTATTAGGAATTTTTTTTCCCTGTGTGATGGGAAATAGCTACAGATCTCTGACACTTTTTTTCCAACTTGTTGTTGAAGCCACAGAAGGGAAGTGGGAAAACCAAAGGACTATTGAGCAGAGAAGGGGTACACTTCCTGGGTGGAATAGGTTGTGGAAAATGATAGGTTGTAGGCTAGTTGCAATAGTTGGAAACTTAACTTGAGATTTATCACGATGGATAGACCTTATTCTATCTTAGGAAGCCTTCCCTAGTAGATTTTCTAGCCTCATCTTGAGGGTAACCAATTGTTGAGATTTTATGAGCAACAGAGTCTATGGCTGGGAGGAACGTTTGAATTCTACATGTAGTTGGTGACTTATTAAAAATATAAGTGTTATTTTTATCTTTGTTTTCATGTTATTACTGTATGAATATGTATTTTTTATTATACTTGTTTATGCATGAATTATGTGTTGTTGCATTGCATAATTGTTGCATAAGTAGAGCATGTTATTAACTAAATGGTATCAAAGACATAAATTTTATTATGGCATGGCCCAACCTAGAGCTGGGAATGCTACAAAGTGGTATCAGAGAAAAAAGAGTAGAGGCAATAGGACTCAGGTAGGTGGTTGGGTATGCTACAATGTGGTATCATAGCCACAGGTTCAATACTAATCCTACATGGGCCAGCTAGCAGAACACTGAATATAGAAATTGTAGAAATTTAATTTTCAGAAAATGTCTTTGATATGTTTGACGAAACTACTGCAGTGGAATTGGGGGAAATTTCACGAGTAAATGGAGGAAATTTAGCCAAGGACTAGAAATCCCCAAATTTTAATTGCAATATGAAAAAAATTGGGCCTGTAGATGGACAAATTTCAAAGTTACAAAGGAAGTCATGGAAGAATTGGCAAGAGTCCCTTATTCCTGAATGGAATTGAGGAAAATCCATGCCCAGAATTGTTAACTGGCCAAGAACAGGTATAATTGGATTCCACAAAGGTTTATTTGGGCATTTTTTGGGCCTATAATTGGCTGAATTATAGAGTTGTAGAGTGCCCATGGTGAAATTGGGAGAAATTGGCAAAAGCCCCAATTTTCTGTAGTGAAGTTATGGAGAAATTTGACGTGGGAGGGTCAAATTTCGAGTGTAGAATTTGAAGTGATGTTTACGGGGCTGAAATTGGTCATATTGATCCTAATCACAAAGCTTCAATGGAGGTTGAAGAAAGAATTGTGAATTGGGCATTTTCTTTAGAAAAAATGGAAATTTTGACAAAATTGGAAAAATTGGGAATTTTTTTGTACGATGATGTCAACATGACATAGAGTCACATATCAGATGATGTGAGATAGGTGATGTGTACTTCCATGGGGTTAGGTACATGGTGGCAGACCACAAGGAAGCATGGAATTTTTGGTAGCATAGCAAGTGACGTGCAACCACGGTGGTGGATAGGGTTCTAGCCAGAATTGCAGTGATATTTCAAGAATTGACCAAATCAAAGAATGGATTGGTCGGATGGAGAGAATCAGGATATGTATGGAGGAAGCATGAAATTACCGTGGCCCATGGAAAAGTTTACAAATTTGACTAATTTCCTTCTCTGATGCCAATTTGTAACACACCCGACCCCTAAGTACCCTTTTTAGGGATGGGGCATCAAATTGTTTCTTACTTTAATCATCTCAAATCCAGTTTTTGAGGTCTCCATCCTCTTCTACTCAACCATAGATTTATAATGACTACTACTAGGCTCAAATATGAGCTCTGGATTGCAATTTTTGTCCTCCCAAAGATCTTCAGGTGTTATTAGTCAACATCCATGTGGCACCCATGTGGGTCCATCTCATTTGTACCATCCTCAAGTTCCTACATCCACAATGGAATTCCACCCACCTTCCAATCCAATGGTGGGTAATGATCCTCGTTTAATGCATAATCTAAAGGGGAAGTTCGGTGTTCAGCATTGCACGCCCCTTTTCCTTCCTACACATAAATCCTTTGGAGTCCCGAAATCCCGAACCCCCGAAGGAGCCCGAAATCTCACCACGTGGCTCTGGCCTTCGGTCCTTTCAACTCGTCTATGAAACTACACCCCAAACCTTCAGATTCTCGAAGTCCCAGACTCTCGAGGGGTCCACCCTTGCACGTGGTGGTGCATTAAACGTGTAGGCAAGGACAGGCAGGTCTCGAGTACTCCACCTTCCATTAAGCCAAGTGAATCTGTGTCATGGGGGTGACACACGGCAAGGCAGGGATGACACATGGCCTCGTCAGTGGGTGACACATGTCACATTCTAATGGGCATATAGGTTCTACGAGACATTTGAATCAAGGTTCCACGTGGCACTTCAATTGTGGGTCAATGTCACCCTGGGTGATGTCAGTGTGCTACATCACTCTAGACCGATAGCCTTAGATCTCCCTTAGATCTCACAGTCAAGATGTGTCCACATAGACCCATTGATCTATGGTCTTTTTTACTTCATAACTTCAGTGTTCGAGTAATTCATCGTGTGACTTCCTCCTTTCTCTCGGAGTGGTCAGCGTCGGGTTGACCATGGTCTAGATCTAATGGTCATGGGGGACCCTGAAACATACTCAGATCTACAACTCTAATCACTTTGCGAATTCGGTGTTCAAAGGTTTTTCTCGCTTACCACCCCCTTTCTCCTAGATTTTTCAACATTGGGTTGACCGCAACGTGGATCCAACGGCTAGGAAGGATCTCGAAGCACCCCTAGATCTATGGTTCACGTAAATTCACAGGTCTGATATTTGAGATTTTTAGCGTTATGACAGCTTCTCTCTCCCGAAGTAGAACTTCATCGAAGAGTTGTACGGGAGTCCCTCTACTGGTCAATCGAATGGTTAAGAGGGGTTCTCAAAGGACTCCCAGATCCATGGCTCACATTAATTCACAACTTTGACATTCAGGTAATTTGGTGCTATGATACCTCTATTCTCCTGAAATAGTCAACATCGGAATGACCTCGTCGTAGATCCAACAGCCAGGGAGACTCTCGCTTACCCTCAAATCTGCAGCTCACGTTACTTTGCGATTGGTAAGTGGGTTATGTTTTAATGGTGGGATAGTTTCATTTGTCACGGTTAGGGACATTGCCACATTTTGTTCGACCTCGTGGTTATCTGTAGCAACAATTTTCCTTCGATCGGTTTGAAAGTGAAAGGGTCATAACACCCCAGAGCTCCGAACTCCTGGAGTTACGAAGCCAGAAAGGCTTAGCTCCTTTCAATCCTAGCACAGGGTTCCTAGACCTTGGTCATGTTGGTATATAATTCTCGTGGGCTACATTCTTAACTCTTAGCCATGAATTTGGTAAGGCCATGGACATGAGCCCTCGGTCACACAGGTGAAGGGTTTGAGGGAGGCACCCTCCTTCCACAGAGTTTGAACTTAGTGACCTGTGAAGGTAAATTCGAGAGGTCAGGAGGATTTAGGTATTCTAGTTAACTCTACCTTGACTCTCTTGCAGAATCACATCCAACAACTCTCTAGCTGCTACATTGAGGAAAACAGAAGACCATTCAAAAGCATGGGTTCATAGGAAAACCATTTATACCTTAATCATTCAATCCAGAATTTAGTCATAAACATTTTTATTCAATCATCATTTCCATTCCAATACATAGAGTATGAAAATACTTATCAGAAGCCAGAATCGTGATGTGACTGCTGAAAGGGGTGCATGTTTCCACCCAACCATAAGCACAACCACTCCTGAAAAGATTTACTTATGGCCACCCCCTAGCTATACCATGATACTCTAAGAGAGACTCCTTCTTGCTTAGTGACAGTCAAGGATGAAGGTTACTCTCCTCCTCCCACAAGAACTTAGAAAATGACTTTCTCTATACCAAGCAAGGGGGTCTGCAATCAGTACTTCCACAGTCACTTGTCAGCCCTATTTAAATTAATCCAATGATTTTTCACATCCTACGCATGTATAACTCTAATCATCTGCGTACATGGGATGAGAGTCTTCCCTATGTTCATCACAGCTACAACATGGCTCTCCATAGCTCCACCGGCCATAGCCCATTTCAGGTGGGGTTGGGATTCCAACCCTTGGGTTCCATTGATGTTTCACTACTTTTACAAGCACACGAGCAGAATATTCCCATTTTCATTCTAAGGCCGACAAATCCACCAGATTCATTGAGAAGATTCAACACATCCTCCAATAGGTCCATGATATTTTGAAGAAAGCCAATGCTAAGTACAAGCAGCGTCATGATCAACACTGGGCACTGCACAAGTTTTAGGTGGGAGACAAGGTCTGGTTACATTTGCAGAAATAGTGCCTTACAGGGCCCCATTGGAAGCTTTGTCCACTTCGCTATGATCCTTACACTATCACCAAGGTTGTGGGTGACAATGCTTTTGAGCTCAACACTCCCCCCTTCCTTAGATTGCACCCAGTGTTCAATGCAGATCTCCTTCAGCCATATTTTCCACCATTATTGGACACCTCGAAGATTGCAGAACAATTGAAACCAATAGAGCTCAACCTTGAATGCATGGAATATACATCCACTGATCAGATAATGGACACACAATTCAAGGGCACTCGCCAGCAGAGGATCCATCTTTATCGGGTTGTCAAGGTAGGGTAGCTCCTGCACCAAGGAAAGTGGCTCACCTGAGGCCAAATTCAGTAGAAATTTCCTCACCTGATGGAGGAACTCAACATAATGGAGACCATTTCTTCCTAAGGAGGAGGAATGATCCAGGTGGATATTGGTGGCCACCCACCTATTCCAACTCGCTCATCTTAACAGTTTTTAGTTCAGCGCGTTTCTCTGTCATGATGAAATTTCTTTGTAATTATGGGTTCTACACTTCTGGGGCTATCCTGAGGCCCTACACATCATCCAGGTTGATATTGGTGGCCTCCCACCCATTCCAACTAGCTTATTTTGGAAGTTTTCATGTCAGTACATTTTTGTGTACTTTTCGGGCCGTTTTGGGGCCCTAAACATTGTTTTTTTGGCTTGCCACAATAAAACTGTAGACAAAGTTAGAGTTTGATGGAATAATGTGTATTTATAAAAAATACATTTATAACGGGCTATCACACACCTAAAATGGAGTTCGTATGCAAAAGTTACAACCCCGGGAAGTTGAGGTACCAACTTACCGATCGAGGCCCACATAAATTTTGGTGTTTCATCTCCTAGGGTTAGGTTTTTGGATGTCTAGGGTTTTGGAATTCATGAGTAATGATAAAAATTCCTCTAGAGCCTCATTGTAATCATTCTTCTCAGAAAAATGTGTGTAGCAACCACATCTCTTCTGAGAGATAGCTACCACCATTCGATCAAGTTGTTTTTAGTTCTGCAGTTTTACAATTTCAACCTATTTTCTTTATTCAATAGAAATTATTGTACACTTGATATATGTTGTTGTTATTTGTATCTCTATGTTATTGTATTCAATTTGTTATTCATTTCATTCCACTCATAAATTTGGATCAATTGCATGCTAAGTTTCTCTTTGTCCATCAAACCATGTCACATCACCATACACCATGAGAACCCCATCAAAAACCCTAGTTTCCATGTGACGTCTAGGGCATAGAAGATGGTGTTTAAGGAATTCCAAGGACAATGTTAAGGTGCAAGGGGATACAATGTAATCATGTCATGGTTTCCAAGTTCCTCCAAAGGAAACATTCATCCTCCCAAGTGTCCAGTGGGAGGAGCACATCATCAACCTGTCAGATTCATGCCCCTCTGAAGGTCCAAGTAAACTTGTGCCTTCAGGAAAAGAATTTCACCTGGAAAGGCCCTACAAAAACAAACATATTCTCCCTCCGAGGTTCCATAAGTCACAAGTATCATTCCAAGTAATCCATATCTATTAAAATAACCACCTAAACATGTTCATCAAATCCCCCCTTTTCAAAATAAACAAATGCTCAAAGACCTTATACAACTTGCCAAATTTAAGTATGGGAGGTTTGTCATGGTGACCTATTGGGTAGATCATTCCCCAATTCAAGTGGTGTTTCCAAATAGGACCCTCTCTAAGTCATGTAAGGAGTATGAGGTGGATGGGGATGTGACTTTTGAGCATGGGGTTTCTTGACATATAAGGGCTCATATTGTCTCATTTATGGGTTCCTCTGTAGAGGGTGTGCTTTCTCTTGAGTTACCAACTATTTAGGTGTTATTTTTCCTAGACCCCTTCTTATCCATATTTCTAATTCTTGCTTTCATTTATTTGTAATTTTCTAGTCCCCTTTATAAGGTTTTCAAGATTTGGCATTTGAAATTTGGGACCAGAGCAGACACTGAGTAAGTAGAGCTCAAGTTGGACTGGATTTTGATGGTCCTTATTTGTTGAGTTCACTTTCTTTTCAGCATTAGTTTCTTATTATTTTATATCATCTGTAATATTATTCGGGGCCTTTATCCCCTTCCTGTGAAATGAGGTACAATATCTTCTTGGGTCAATATGCCCGAAAACCCAAAAGATGAGGAGACGAAAGGGGAATAAGTAAAGAAAGTGATAAGTATGTGTAGGAGCGGTATGATAACCCTTCAAGGAGACCACCTGGTAGCAACCCTTTTCCCAAGAGTGACCCTAACTAGAGAAACTTGTCAACCACCAAGGTGAAATGAGGCAACAGGAATAATTTCCAAGAAAAAAATTTCAAAATCAAGAACGGACCCTTTGCAACATGTTCAAATGCTTCATTTATTAGAATGACACCTACCAAAACACAAAACTTGTTACCTCGTGGAGTAAGGCTTGTTTTCCTTTTTGATCCAAGATGGTGTGGTGGATGTTGATGCCATCATTCAAAAGGTGATGTGTGGTAATATAGGGGCCTCCTCCCGCTCATCTTCCTCTCGGTACTCCATGTATACAACCTGAGGGCCTCGAGACATTATCTCCTTAGTTATCCCTATCATGGGGGGGATAATAGGTCCATTTCATTTTTGGGACGCTCCGAGAGAAGATGAAGCACCTGAAATATGGAAAGACATACTTTCTTTATTGATACTCGGGATCGGGTATGACAGTGGAGTTATAGACTCTGACTTCACTTAGATGATGTGGCAGGATATGACTTGTGGTAGTGGTTTTATCCCTTATAGGTATTTCATCTTGGAGTTCTGGGAGGAGAGGATGCAGACTAGGCATGACGGTCAGAAGGTTATGATCAAAGTGGCCCAATGTCAACATGGTGGTTTATTTCTGAGATTAGCTTGGGACCCTGCGATTTTAATATTAGATAGTTTAACAGTTGACACAAAGGTGAGAACCAACTTTTCCTTTCATGAGATTGGTTTCCTAGTAGAGAATTTATTTGAGGGGTTGATCGAGTTGTTGTAGTATTGTATTGTTCTACTTACCAACAATATCCAGTAGGCCTCTTATTTCAGTACCTTTTCATAACACACATTGAGCATATTATTCTTCACATATTCCAAGTGGGTTTGGGACCCTAGTATCATTTTCAGTTTCATTCTAGTTCATTCGATGGAGCGTCAGGTTGTGATGGATCATGGAATTTCTTGAGGACACGCAATCTTTGGGAAGGGAGGACTGTAATGTCCCCATTTTTGGGTCCCCCTATTCTGCAATTGGATATGGCTTTTGAGGCTTGTCAGTGAAGAAAAAGGGAGTCAGGGGGTTTATTTGATGTCACCTAGCTTGGAGATGTTATATTTATAAAATGAAATTAAGTAAAAAGGTAATAAAGTAACTTTCAGATTAATTGTTACTTAAAAATTAATAAAAGTGACTTTTAATCTTTAAGTGAAAAGTAAAAGGAGAATAAGGGTCATGATTTATTAATTCAAAGAGGAAATATCTAGAAGAGCCATCAAAGGATTATAAAAGAATGGAAGCACTTCACTTGCTCATTATGTTTTGGATTAATCTCTTGTTGGAGTACTCTTGTGAGTAAAGGTTTTCATTGGGTTTTGGCATAAACCCTTCCATTGTAGTTTGGTTTTAATGGTGCAATATCCACCCTAGCTAGACAAGGAGGAAAATCCATCTAGGATCTTCACTTGGGCTTCATCTTATGTTTTGGCATCATCTTGGAGAGGTTTTGGAGGTTAGGAGTATTGTGTGTTTTCATTGATGTATTGCAGTTGCCATAGCATCCATTAGATATTTTTCATTGTTGTGTTCAGATCTTCACTCATAATAAAATTCCCATGTTGTCTCTTCAATTTCATGTGTACTTGGAATGCATGCAATGTGTTTGAGGAAAGTCTATAAGTAGAGTGTATAGAAAATGTTTGTAGAAATTTTTCAATCAGCTTATGGCATAAAAACATATGAAATATTAATTGTTTGAAAAAATCCCACAACCAAATACACCCACTTGGGCAGCCTAACACTAATATCCTAGCCTAGCACACTTGGGGATATTACATCARRTGTGCAACATTGTAATMAATCTTGCAAGAAAAATGAAATGGTAAYTTATTCATCCACAWATTTATCAGTCAAACAGTGTGGCCAAATTGATTYGGATTCATTAAGTATAGGTTGGAATAACTCCTACTTTTATTTTTAATTAATGTGGGATTATCCATCATATCATATAATTATTATTCATTATGTATAGATCATTGTGAGGTAGATAACTTGTTCTCTACGTGAGTTTTTTTCTTCTAGGTTGTTAGATATAGTTGGATGTGAGAGATCTTCTCCAACTAGATAGCYCTYAGTTTAGTGTATAGTTGATATATTCTCTCAAMTAGTTTGTTAATATGGTTAAGATAGCTTTTCTATATTAAACCAAAGCGTGATGTATTTATATATGTAAAATTCACGATTAATAAATACTCAGAACATTTTGTGTGTGTGAAATAAAATATGTCTACTCTCCATTTTCCTTTCATGGTATCAAATTGATATCGGGCTTGAACCCCTCATGGGATGGTCGAGGAGCATGAGAGTGTCATAATTTTTAATCCTATGTAAATATGTAGGATTAGTGTAGGAGGTGAGATCATATTAGTTGTTTTGTGAATGATTTCTAGTGTGATTTTTTCTGTGTGAATAATTAAAATAAGACTTTGTTGTGCTTCCCACTTGTTGTGATCAATGTACATTTGGTTCTTTGGAACATGTTTAGTTTATTTCTTGTTGAATCTATTTCCTCTTACAATATATTTACAATAAATTTGTGAAAAAATCGATACCTGGAGTGTGCAGCCTCCCTCCTGTGATCATTAGTGAGAACCATTTTGGAGGAACTGTGGGAGGAAAGTATGTGTGATTTGGAACTATTGCTAGTCAACATCTTTCCATGATAGCTCACTCCGGGTAATGTTCATACCATAGTGAGCATGATAGAGTTGGACATTGTTGTTGTCGAGATGATACGATGATCTAAAAATGAAGAAGACTTGAAAAACTTGAATAAATATTGCAAGTGAAATGTTATGTGTTTAAAGCAACCAAATCAATTTGCAACACATAAATCAAGGATTGCTTATGCAAAATACACATAGATAGCAGCATAAAATAATGAACATCAGCACATAAACACAGCAACTTGATAAAGGAGTTCACCCCTCTCTGGGCTACATCTCCTGGTCCAGCTTCCAATGTATCATTATTATTAAATTGATCAAAGTGCTCAAAAACATGCCTTACAATGCTCAAAATGACAAACCGACTGCTCCAATGGCTTCCCAGCGTCCCAAAACCCCTGTCTGGGCTCTTTCGACACTTGAAACGGTCTAAAAATGAAGAAGTTAGCCTCCTTGAAGTCTCCCCCCTCAACTTTGTTGTCTCTGGTTCTACAAATTGCACCCTTCTCCTTCAAACCTGGCTCACACGCTTATTTAAGCGTAAAAACTCAGTCCCGTGCATAATCGTGCACCGGTACAAACCATAGGATGGTTAAGGGTGCGCCAGCCTCTAACCGCCTCGGCACTTGGGCGTATGGCATGTGACCTCGCGCGTTGCAAAGAAGTGGTTAAGCCCGTTTTAAAATCGTGTAACTCCCGCTCCAGGTCTCGGGCATATGCAAAACCGTGGTTATATGCACCAACGGTTACAATACTATATTATATGTGTTTAAACAAAACCACACCCGCGCGCATTTTTTTATTGTTGGTTACATTTCATATGGCATAGTCATATGGGTAGTGCAAAGGACCACGGGTCGGGGCTAAGCCCCGGCCCGACCCCCCACCATTGGTCACAATACATAACTTTAAATAATTGCAAATCGGTATATATAATAAACAATACACCGTGGCCCAATGGTCGGGCGGTCGCGCCAAGTCTCTATGTTGTGGGGAGGTCCCGGGGTCGAACCCCACGGACTCCCATAACATTTTACACAACAATAATAAACCAACCATATAGGGACACATGGCGCCCATGAATTGGGCCACGTGTCCACACCTTATTAACCACTTATGACACGTGTCAACACCTGATTGTAAAACCACAAACCAATAAAAATGTGCCATGTCATCCAACTACCATGTCATCATGATGGTACGGCCCTGCCATGTCACCATATGGATTGTACGGACAGGTACAGTCAGCATCCAAAATTTTACCTGTTTGGCTTGGCGGACAGATCGCGATAACTCCTTCATACGGACTCCGTTTGCGAAAGTAAATATACTGCCGGAATCAAGAAGACGAGACGGACGCAATGGCATTGTTTTCGTCGCATTCCAAGCACTTTGAAAATTGAGCAAAATTTGATCCCCTGATCACACCTCCCCATTGGAAAGCTTTTGGACCTCCAAAAGACTATCTCAGTCTATGTGAAGATGAGGGTATAGTTCCCTCACCCTTCCAACCTCAATCCACTTGGCCTTGCTTGGATTCGTCCCTTTAAGACCAACTCGC
>JASDQU010029748.1:36191-52644 GCA_032191745.1 Picea mariana | reverse complement strand
GTACATGTTGGGTACATGGTTGAGACAAGTAGTTGATGAGTTGACACATACATGAGGTATATAGTTGATGAGTTGGCACATACATGAGGTGTATAGTTGATGATGTTGGTACACCTTGATGAGTCAAGGTTGATGCATGGTACATGTTGGTTCAGGTTATTGGTACAGGTTGTTTGGTGCAAGTTGATTGGTACAGGTTATTGGTACATGTTGACAGTGGCAGTGGTTGATTCAATGACAGTGACAAGTTTTCTACATTTGGCATTTATATTTCAGGGCGGTTGAACGGGGCAAGGACAGGTGGTTGTAGCCACCTTCCGGTTGTAGCTAAAGAACTTAGGGGGTTGTAGCCTCCTTCTGGTTGTAACCAGAGAATTGGGGAGTTGGAGCTTCCCTCAGGTTGTATCCTGAGAAACTAGGGGGTTGGAACCTCCTTCCAGTTGAAGATGGAAAACAAAGGAAGTTGGTGCTTCCAATGAATGTAATTATTCAAGACATATAAGAAAAAACATTCTATGGTTTTGTCTCTCTTTGGGTTTCCATGTAAAAACATTGATGTTCAGTGTATGTGTATGATTTCTCATTTGTTCATTGTTTATTTACTCTGCAATTATTGGATGATAATGCTACACTGATATAACACTTGAATTATATGGTTAAAAAGGATTAAATTGCTCTATTACTTATTCACCCCCCCTCTTAGTAATCCAATAATTGGTTTCAGAATGTGTTCCTTCAGAAATTAGTTTAACCACTGAAAGAAAGATCATGGAGAGCAACAACTTGTATAAAAACGAAATACCACAGTTTGATGGACATAAGTATGCATTTTAGAGCATAAGGATGAAGACATATATACATGCACAGAGATTTGAAATTTGGCAATTAATTGTAGATGGATACATAGTGCCAGCAGTTCTGCCAACAAATGACAAAGAAGTGAAAATCGGTTAGAATAATTCCAAATCCACAAATGCGCTTCTGAATGGTCTTAGTGAAACAATATTCACCAAAGTTGCACATTGTAAATCCGCTAAACAAATTTGGGACAAACTTAAAAATATTTATGAAGGAGATTCAAAAGTCAAAGCAGCAAAGATTCAAACTTACATAGGTCAGTTTGAACAACTTAAGATGAAAGAAGATGAGAATATTGCAGCTTACTTTTTATGAGTTGATGAAACAGTAAATGCAATCATAGGATTGGGAGCAGAAATCGAAGAATCTGTAATTGTTCAAAAGGTACTAAGATCTCTTCCTATGAGATTTGACCCTAAGATATTAGCACTAGAAGAAAGAGCAGATCTGAACTCAATAAGCATGGACGAATTACATGGAATCTTCACAGCATATCAAATGAGAACTGAACAGGAAAATCTAGATACAAAAGAAGCAGCCTTCAAAGCATCCAAAAATTCAAAGCTAAAAGAAAAAGAACTTAGCAACAATAATGATGTCTCGAAAGATGATGAAGAAGTGGCCAACTTTGTCAAAAGATTGAACAAGGGAACCAATGACGGGTATAGAGGTAAGCTTCCTTTGATTTGTTTTAATTGTGATGGTATTGGTCATTTTTTTAACAAATGTCCTCATAAGAAAAAGAGAAATGATAAAGGTTACTCAAATAGCAAACAAACATATAAAGGAAAAAGAACCACAAAGAAAGTTTTCAAGAAAAACTTATGCACCAAAGAAGACATCTCATCATCAGTTAAAGATGAAGTAAGTGACAGTGAGACAGAAAGAGTTCTATTCATGGAAGTAGAAGACTCTGATAAATAAGACTCCAAAGAAGAATACGAAGACGCCGAAGAAGAATATGAAGAGGAAAAAGTTGACTACCGAGAAGCATTGATGTGTGCCATAGAAGTTATCAGAAGAGAAAAGAAGAAAAACAAGAAACTAAAAGCAGAACTAGACAAGACAAAAGACACTCAAGAACTAGAACAAATGATCACAAATTTGAAGGTTCAAATAGAAGAAGATAAAAGAATTGAAGAAACACTCAAATAACAACTAGAATAAAAAGACAAGATCATTGGGAATTTGGACGCAAAGATTGTCACATTAAGAAAGGATCTTCAAAAGAAAAATATGTAGAACAACTCAAAAGTTTTGGATGATATTATCAGCAGTAAAAAACCTCATCATGACAAGTCCAGACTTGGATACAATCAGAAAGAAAAGGGATCAAGCTCCAAAACAACAGAGAAACAAACATATCCAAAAATGTATGCAGAAACAATCAAAGGGGATAGGTGTTGATATTATGGTATCTTTGAGAGGTGTGAACCTCTATTGTGACCTTTAACAAGATTGGAATATTCTGGAAGGAAGAAAAGAAATGAATGTAACCCTAGACGAGATGTCGACTGAAGAAAGATAATTAATATGAATTAATTAGTACCCAGAAGGAGAAGTCGGCCTAGGCAAGTTTTCCAAGAATACTATAAATATAGGGCGCTAGTCTCTCATTTGTCACATTCTCAGAATTGTAGAAGTCACTTGTGCGCATTGCAGTATGGCAGTCTTGTGCGCAAGTTCTGGGGAAGGTGTTGTGCCAATTTTGGGTTGGACTATCTGATCAGATTTGGTTGCTTTCTTGCTTGGTGCATTAGCCTTGCTTGGTTATTGGATTGCTACCAAGATTCTTCTCACTGTCAAGGTCAAGGTGCTCGGAGGGTGGCTTTGGCCTATGGTTGGGTGATAATAGTGATATTGTCAATGGTAAAATGAGCACATCCTTTCATATTCTAACAATAGGAAGATATACAAGGAAGATTATAAGGACACTCCTCCACTGAGAAGATTCATATTTCATAATCACCAACCAATAGATAGGCCTCAAGAAGAAGAAGAATTCATAAGAGTACCTCCTTTCAGAAGATATCCAACCCCCATGTATCAAACTATCTTTTTTGGTTTATGTTATGCATGTAATAATTTTGGACATAAAGCTGTGAATTGCAGAGCTAACAACAGGAACATAAACAACTTTGAAAGTCACACACAAAAGGGTTATCCAAGAAGGCCTAGTGAAACAAAAAGAAGAAGTTACAACATGTTTGAATCCTTGAGCACTGAAGTGGAATGTTACAAATGTAACAACTTTGGACACATGGCCAAAGATTGTAGAATGACAGTCCCTCCTAGAGAACTGCAACAGAATAACAAAATTCACAGACATGAACCTCAGAAAAGGACATGGATAAGAAAGCATAATCAATATAGCAATGATGAATGCACACTCTCTCTACAAGCTAAGCAGAAGAAACATGGTTGGTATGTTGATAGTGGCTGCTCAAAACACATGAAAGGTGATAGAGACAAGTTTCTTACTTTAATAAAGGAAAAATATGGATCAGTCTCCTTCGAAAATGATGATTCAACTAAAATCATTGGAAAAGGCACAGTCAGAATTGGCAATAAGATTACAAAGGCAGAAAATGTTCTACTAGTAGAAGATATGAAACATAATCTTTTAAGTGTGAGTCAAATGTGTGACCAAGGTTATAAAGTTACTTTCGATTCACAAAAGTGTGAGATAAGAAAAGAAGGTTCAGGAAAATTGATTGCTACAGCTGCGAGAAATTCAAGCAAGATATATGTGTTAAGTGAAATTGGAAATGAAAAGTGTTGTCTAGGAAAGGAAGATGAAAGTTGGCTATGGAACAGAAGAATGGGTCACATACATTTTGATAACCTTGTCAAAGTCAACAAAAGAGAAGTAGTCATAGAAATTCCCCAGATCACGAAACCAACCAACACTTTATGAAAGCATTGCCAACAAGGAAAGCAAACAAAGACCAAATTCAAATCAAAGGAATATTCAATGACAAGACTATTGGAAATTGTGCATGCTGGTCTAGTTGGACCAACTACAACAAAGGGTTTAAAAGGTGAGAAATAATTTATGTTATTAGTTGATGATTATACAAGAATGACTGCAGTATGCTTTCTCAAGAATAAGTCAGAAGATTTTGAAAACTTCAAGATCTACAAGGAAATGGTTGAAAATGAAATGGATTCAAAAATCAAATGGAACTTGAGATATGATAATGGAAGAGAGTTCACTTCAAAGGAATTTATGGACTACTGCAACAGTCATGGAATAAAAAGGCAATTCTTCGTTGTTAGGACACCTCAACAGAATGGAGTTGTTGAAAAAAAGAATAGGACGGTACAAGAATTGGATCGAACAATGCTAATGGATTACAAATTGACAGATATTTTTTGGACATATGCAATGAATACAATAGTTCACATTCAAAACATACTAATGCTTAGAAACAAAATTGACAAAAATACCTACGAGCTATGGAAAGGAAGACCAACAAATGTGAAGTACTTCAGATTTTTTGGGAGCAAATGCTACATCAAAAGAGAAGATGGCAGAATGAGAAATTTTGAATCTCACGTGGACAAAGGAGTACTTGTTGGTTACTCAAGTACAAGGAAATCATACAAGTGTTACAACCTGAGATTGAACAAAGTTGTGGAAAGCATCAAGGTAACAATTGATGAAACAGGTAGACAAGAATTAAAGGAAAAAGAAAATGAATCAATGGAACAACTTGTTGACGGGCGAAGATGACCGTCCATCAACTGGGGGAACGAGTCTGGTCCGGGGTTGTCTAAGTAACCCAATCCATTTGGTGTGACTCGTTCTGACGGGTTTAATGGCTCCGTTAGCCAATCTAAAAATCCTAAAAAAAAAGAAAAAGAAAGAAATAACTAACTAATGCTAACAAGTATATATTATATATATGCATATGCTCTTATATAACTATTGCTGGTATTTTAAACAAAACATATACTAATATCACTTATATACATCATTTACAGATTGCAAGCTTTAATCGAAACTTATGAAATCAATATGAAAATGATTGCTTCTAAGAAGCAGATAAAGAAAACATATTTAAAATATTTTTTGTTTTATTCTATAAGTCTAACTAATCTTGAATTTAAATAAACTACAAAACATAGATGTGTAGATGGTTTCATTAATATGTAAATGACAGAATTAAGAAACATAAAAGAGATAACCTATTTGTTAGTGAGGTGTATCCAAGCGTCTATATGAGTGTGGGTCATCCAACTGCCACGTCCAAGAGAAAAATCTGCAATAGACTTTATGACTGTTCTAAATAAATTTAAAACATAATTTGACAGTTGATATTTAATGACAGATGAGGAAACACAGATATGACTCTATGATCTTATAATTACACATAATTGCAGCAAGATAAATCTGGACGTACATTATGCATTTCATCATTCAATTAAAATTCGAAGATAAATCCTATCATTTTAATTAAAGATGTGATCACAGTATTTATATTTAGAGCAGCAAGTAATACACGATATTTATAATATAAGTATTCCAAACATATAGTAGATCATCGAGTCTAAAGCTACCATATCTATCGATATATCAAGATTAACAAAAAAAACATTAATGAAAACACCATTCGCAAAAGGCTAAAGCCAAAATGTTTATATGTTGTTTCATTAAGTCTTGAAATCATTCGTCCATGTACTACCCCAGGCCAAGATGTCGTTTAATCTTGAACCCCCATTTTATATAGATGATAAGAAGCAACAACTTGGCTCCTTTAACCTCAGGATCCTGAACATTGAGTTTGGTATGGCATACAAAAATAAGACTTGTGGAAATGACCAACCTTGTTTTTTGTTGGCAATCCAATACATAGCAACGAACTTGGTTTTAAAATAAGAACTACAACAATTACGTGACATTATCTGGTGAATTGTTATGATTTCGGGATGCCAATATTCTTATGGTAATGATGATGAGCACCTTTCTAATGCTAAATGTTGTCAATAACTTGGGATCTGTATCTATATCTGCCATTGTTGACCATTTTAAATCTGCACACCAAACCAAAAGTCAAAACTGATAAAAGAAAACGTAAAAAAAAACCGTGAGAAATCAAACGATAAAACAATTAAGAAAATCACTCTGGCACTTGGAGAATATGCCACAAATTCTCCTTCTTGATTCTTTGTTTTATTTCTCTCAGTCACAGAGCTCGCATAATCCCAATAAGACTTGGTTTAGTGACTCAACAATCTCATGTTATCTGCAATCTTGAGGTGGCGTAGTTTGCTCTCCACAATCTCATCAGCGAAAATCGGGTGCTTTACATTTCCCTTAACTATCGTTGGTAGCATCATTTCTGTTAAGAATAGAACAAACTCCAATTCCCATTATGAATTGTTTTCGATGTGTGAAGATTTGGTGACATCTAGTATTATAATCTGGATTTGGTGGAAAGTGATTTAACCGTTATTCACTTTAGATTCTTCATGACGTGTCCTATCACACGCTTGTTTGGTAAGCCTCTAAATGGCATCGAATGTTTAGATATCAAGTGATACGACGTTATTTTTGTTTCTATTCAGTGGCATATATTCAATGTGTTGAAGTCTTTAATGTTTACAACCATATTGGTCAATCTTCCATATTATCCCATACCTATTATCCCATATCGAATAGGTATGGGATAAAATGGAAGATTGACCAATAAAGAAACGATATATAATTTGTTTTGAATTGAAAAAACTTTTTCTCTCACCACTTTAAATCATTTAGTTGTGAAAATAATAAGTTTATAATGAGAGTCTGATCCTTAGAATGATTTATAACCTTTGCATGCATTAATGAATCGTGGAAACAAAACTTAATTTTTTTTCTTTTAAATGAATGGTAGAGAATAATATTAAAGATTTGAATCCAACTTTAATTTGAAAAGGTTAAAAACAACATGAATTTAGGATTAAAATATTATTTCAAGATTACATTATTTGATGTTTTTAAAGTTCTCTTATAAGAAATCATTTTTTATTTAATGTATTAGTTTCATAATCATATTGAAATCTTATTTCATATTTTTCTTGGTATTATTATAAGAGTTAAAGTAATGGGTTCCTCTTATCACAAATATGAAATATTTATAGTATTTACAAAACTAATCATGAAGTTTTTATTTCTCTAAGAGATAACTTAACATATCTTTCGAATGAGAAAATGGAAACATTGTCAGAGGATATGCATTGCTCATGAAATATTTGAAACCAAAAAATCAAGGAAAGAAATGATCCACTCAAGTCAAAGGGAAAGAAAAATGAAGAATCCAAGTAAAAAAAATGAGGGACCCTAGATTTTAATTAAAAATAGAGAAGAGGGTTGTTGGGGTCCAACACAACTTTACGAAGAAGAAGCATAATATGAAAATGAAGTAGAAGGGGAAGATGAAGAAGATCCAACAGAAGCAGAAGAACAAGTTCAGAAAGTGCCTCCAAAGACACCTAGCAGATGAGTACAGAAGAATCATCCTTTAGATCAGATTATCGGAAACAAAGATGTAGGAGTTGAGACTAGAAGAATAATCCATTCACCAGAACAAACACACCTAGCACTCTCATCTACGATTGAACCAACCTATTTTGAAGAGGCCAACAAGGATGGATTTTGGAATAAGGCCATGGATGAAAAATTTGATCAAATAAAGAAAAATGATACTTGGGAATTGGTTCCAAGAACAAAGGATAAAAATGTGATCGACACAAAGTGGGTATACATGAATAAATTGAATGAAGATGGATGGGTTACAAGGAAAAAAACTAGATTTGTATGTAAAGGATATGCATAGGTTGAAGGATTCGACTTTGAAGAGACATTTTCCCTAGTTGCCAGAATGGAAGCAATCCAATATATTGTGATAATACAAGCGCCATCAATATCTCAAAGAAACCGGTGATGCACTCCAAGACAAAGCACATTCTAATCAAGTATCACTTTCTACGGGAACAGGTTGCAGAAAAGAACATCAGAGTTGAGTATGTGGGCACAAAAGAACAAGTGGAAGACATCTTTACAAAACCACTTCAACGGGAATCCTTTGAGCATCTTCACCAGAGACTCAGAGTTATTTCTAATCCAAAATGAATTCTTTTGAATTCTTATCTTATATGTCTTAGATGTACACAAGGAAGCACCATAAAGAGGACAGTTCAGTCAGGGGGGGTAGCCCTGGATGGAAAGATACCTTTGCCATTGATGACAAAAGGGGAGAGATTTATCAGATGCAGAGGACAAAGGCATGGTTCCAGGGGGAGCAATGGTCACAAAGATGCACAGGACAGAGGCATGGTTCCAGGGGGAGCATGAGTGATATTATTTCAATATTGCATCAGAGTGTTGCCATCAATGCTAAAGGGGGAGATTGTTGATTAAGGTTGGTTTTCATTGATGTCAACCATTGAAGAAGGCCCGGTAACACAAAGGTTTGGGTAATGGACCCAAGTTTGTTTGATGTAAAGATGACTCATTATTGTCTTGTCATGGTTGATAAGAAGTACAAATGGATGAACTCCAAAGTGGTCCCCTTATGGTGGAAACCCTCATGGGAATACGCTTTGCGGATTGAGTTATCCTAGAAGTATGGTTAGAGAACCCATGCTTAATTGTGGAATAATGAGATGATGGTCAATGAATTTGTTAGTAAAACTATCCTAGATGGATAATGCTTATCATGCCATTTCCGGTGGTATGTGGAACGTCACATAACTCCTCACATTTAGAGAGTTATGGCCATATGAAGTTGAAGAACCCTCATGAGTCATATAGAAGCCCCCAAAAGTCAAGTGTTTGTAAAAGAAATTATTTAAATAATAAAGTAAATGGAGAACTCCCTAAAATAAGGAAAGTGTTGCTACATGAAAGTATAAATAAGAGGCAAAAATCTCTCATTTAATCACACTTGAATATCATTGAATATCTATTTTTGTGAAAGGTTATTTGGGCAAGTATTATTGATAGAGAAAATTTGTGGCAGAAAAAGTGTGGCAGGAAAACTATGACATAAAAAGTGTGGTATAAAAAGTGCAACAGAAAAATGGCAGCAGAAAAATGGCGGTAGAAAAAGTGTAGCAGAAAAAGTGCAACAGAAAAATTGTGGCAGAAAAATCGCAGTAGAAAAAGTGCGGCAAAAAAATCACGGCAGAAAAAGTGCAACAGAAAAAGTGCAGCAGAAAAAGTGTGGCAGAAAAAGTGCGGCAGAAAACTCACGACAGAAAAAGTGCGGCAGAAAAATCATGACAAAAAAATCGCGGCAACAACATGGTTGGGGTCTATTTATGAGAGATATGGCACATCTTGTTTGAGGTATGTTTTGTGAGCTAGGTTTTAGCTCTTGAGATGGTATTGGATGTTCAATATTGCTACATATATCAAATTTGTTGAGGGATACAGTTGGTATTTTGTTGTTAGTATTTGGCATATGGGTATTGGTATTTTGGTTGTGATGTGTTGCTGAATTTGTTGGTTTAGCTTGAGGCTACATAACAATGAGGTTTTAGTGCATGGTTTGATGTAAGGGTTTATGGTATTTGGTTTATGGATAGAGTGATGAATTATTAGATAACTTTTGATGGTTATATTGGTGTATGTCTTTGGTATATGGTTGAGGTACATGTTGGGTACATGGTTGAGACAAGTAGTTGATGAGTTGGCACATACATGAGGAGTGTAGTTGATGAGTTGGAACATACATGAGGTGTATAGTTGATGATGTTGGTACATCTTGATGAGTCAAGGTTGATGCATGGTTGATGCATGGTACATGTTGGCTTAGGTTATTGGTATATGTTTTTTGGTGCAAGTTGATTGGTACAGGTTGACAATGGTAGTGGTTGATTCAGTGATAGTGACAGGTTGTCTACATTTGGCATTTATATTTCAGGGCGGTTGGACGGGGAAAGAACAAGTGGTTGTAGCCACCTTCTGGCTGTAGCCGGAGAACTTAGGGGGTTGTATCCTCCTTCTGGTTATAGCTAGAGAATTGGGGATTTGGAGCTTCCCTCAGGTTGTAGCCTGAGAAACTAGGGGGTTAGAGCCTCCTTCCAATTGCAGTTGGAAAGCAAAGGAAGTTGGTGCTTCCAATGAATGTAATTCTTCAAGACATATAAGAAAAATAATTATGTGGTTTTCTCCCACTTTGGGTTTCCACGTAAAAATACTGGTGTACTTTGTATGTGTATGATTGCTCGTTTTTTCATTGTTTATTTACTCTGCAATTATTGGATGATAATGCTACATTGATATAACACTTGCATTATATGGTTAAAAATGATTAAATTGCTCTATTACTGATTCACACCCCCCCCTCTCAATAATCCAACATCTTTGTGGTTTTGATCCTTCTCTTATACAACATGCCATCCCTATCAAGGAGGGCATAAAATCAGTTAGGCAAAAACAAAGATCCATTAACCCCGCACTTGAAGCAACTATTCAGAAGGAGTTGGAAAAAATCTTGAAGGCTGGGATAATTTTCCCTGTTAAGTATTCTGAGTGGGTTTCCAATTTGGTTCCCATTCGGAAAACAACTAGTCAGATCTGATTGTGCGTTGATTTACGTGCATTGAATAGAGATAGCATAAAAGACCATTTTTCTCTCCCTAATATAGAAATGATTTTGCAGCAAGTTGCAGGGTCATAGATGATGTCCTTACTTGATGGTTTTTCTGGTTATAATCAGATTAAGGTAAAAAAGGCAGATACATATAAAACCACTTTTATTACACGATGGGGCACATTTGCTTATGAATGCATGGCTTTTGGATTATCTAATGCAGGTGCCACTTTCCAAAGAGATATGCAGATAGCTTTTGATGATCTGATCGACAAAATTATTCAGATTTATCTTGATGACTTAACTGTGTATTCAAAGAACCGATCGAATCATTTTGGTCATCTTAGAAAGGTTCTCATGCGATGCATGAAATTTGACATTTCTTTAAATCTTTATAAGTCTATCTTCAATGTTACCAAGGGAAAGCTCCTTGGGCACATTGTCTCTTATTCAGGAAAAAACATAGATCCCGAAAGGATTGCTGCTATCCTAAATATTCTTACCCCTACTTCCAAAAAGAAGGTTCAAGCCTTTATGGATATTATCAAATTTTTTCGTAGGGTTGTTCCTGATTTTGTTGTAATGGTCAAACCAAATCACAATATTATCAAGCAAGATCACTCCTTTTCTTGGATTGATGACGTCGAAAATTCTTTTGTAAGGATCAAGAAGGCAATCAGTTCCGCACCGGTTTTAGCGAAGCCGATTTTTGAGAAAGAATTTATTATATATACTAATGCCACAGAAGGAGAAGTCTATGATATCCTCATACAATGTGATGACCAAGTTAAAGAAAAACCAATAGCTTACATGAGTCAAGGATTTTCAGATGATGAATTCAAATATTCTTATATTGAAAAACATGCTTTCTCTCTTGTTAAAGTTGTCGAAAAATTTCGCCACTTTATCTTAGGTAAGCACACGCTGGTAAAATTCCCTTTACCTGCTGCCAATTTTTTGCTCTCACAAACTTATCTTTCAGAGAATCTTGCACATTGGCTTGCCAAGATCCAAGAGAATGATTTAACTATCATGACTTCTAAAACCATTAAGGGACGTGACTTAGCCCTTCACTTTACTCAACATGCAGAAGCAAGTGAAGAAATTGATGAACATGATACCTCTCTGTCAACACTATTTTATATTGATAGTCAAATCCTTCCTGTAGTTGAACATCCCTGGTACAAGGATCTGGTGTATTACTTGCAAAATTAGAGGTGTATAGATAATTTAGACACTCACCAAAGGAGAACGCTCCGTCTTGAATATTCTAGATATGTCATTTTAGGAGACTTCTTATTTAGGAGATCTGGGGATGGTATGTTACTTCATTGTGTGAATAATGAGGAAGCATAAAAATTGTTACAAGAGACCCATGGATCATCAAATTCTTTTATTCATGTAGGAGGCCACTTTTATGCTAAAACTACTGCTTTTAAGATTATTAGGAAAGGGTACTATTGACCTTCAATTTTTCGTGATTCTTATAATTTTTCAAGATCTTATGACAAGTGCCAGAAGTTCGCTCTGAAAGAACGTCTTTCTGCCATGCCTTTAAAACATGTCCTCCCTTTCCTTTTTCAAAATGGGGTCTGGACTTTATTGGTCCTATTAATCCTCCATCTTTAGCAGGGCAATTTTTTATCTTGACAGGCACAAACTATTTTACAAAATGGACTGAAGTTGTCCCACTTAAGCATTCGCAAGATGAGCAGGTGATCTCTTTCCTTGAAAGTATTATTTTCTCTAGATTTTGCCTTCCTTTGGAAATTATTACAGACAATGGCCCCGCTTTTATTTATGCTAAGCTGACTTAGTTTCTAGCTAAACTGGGGGTTAAAAATTTTACCTCATCAACTTATTATCCCCAAGGAAATGGGAAAACTGAGTCTACTAACAAAAATCTAGTTAGAATTATCAAGAGGCTCATTGAAGATAAGCCTCGTCAATGGCACACTCTCCTCACTTATGCCCTTTGGGAATATCGCACTACCACCAAGGTGAGCATTGGTTCATTCCCTTCCAGCTTGTTTATGGTTAAGAAGCCATTCTTCCTACCGAGCTGGATATTTCTTCTCTAAGGTCGATGCTACAGGTTGAAGAATTAAATTCTTCCAATATCTCTCAAAGGATAAATGCACTCTTGGATTTAAAAGAACAAAGGGTGTTTGCCTTGGATAACATAAAGAGAAGACAACAAACTGTTAAAAGATATTTCAATAAAAGTGCAAAGGCTGTCAAACTTAAGGTTAATGAGAAATTCTTGATGTGGGATTCAACTCATGTTGATAGAGGAAGGCATTCAAAGTTCCAAAAATTATGGTTGGGTCCATTTAAAATCGCTTTTGTCCTGGGCGCAAATTCTTATATTCTAAAGGACTTGGAAGAGCGATTGTTTTCCTATAGCACCAATGGTTCACACTTAAAACACGATGTGGAACCAGCTTGAAATTTTAAATGTTGTATGGAATTTTTTATTTATTATAATTTTCTTTTATTGCTTTGATTTTACTTTTCTATTATTGCTTTATGTTGTTTCGTTTCTGCTGTTTATTTCTTTTATTGACTTATTTTCTTGTCAAGAATAAAATTTTGAATCAGTTTTTTCCACAACGATGCTATTTTGCAAGTATTGTTAATCAATAACAATAAGGTTACACAGCTGTCATGATGTCCCCCCTTGAAGACATCGTTGAAAATTCTATCTGTTTCAGTACTACTATTAGATAAGATAGTTGGTTTTTTATCCCTATTTCTGCTTCCCTTTTCTTTCCTCCATTCCGAGATTCAAAAGAGCACACCAGAAATTTTTTCTCTTTGAAGCCAAGAATGCTTTCACTATGATTAATCGAATGATTATGCATATAGGGATAAGCCCCCTCACATGTAACACTTTCCATGAGTTATTCCCAAAATCCCAAATCATGTGTCCTATAAACCACTCACTTCCACATGTTGCATAATCATTCTGATGTCTATTTCCTTGATCTAATTTTTACCTGGTTTGCGAAACCAAACAATATAAGTTCTTAATCTGTTGGAAACAGATTTCCCTATGGAGTCACTAGTTTGTTGATGCTTAAAATCGCAACGATGATGAATACCGCTCGCAAATAATTGTCAATCTCTATTTATTTATTTATAATAATAATAATAACTAGTAGGTGGGACCGTCCCCGAGGTGTAGGACAGTCGGTGACGGAGTGTGTTGTTAAGCCACTCAGTGATGTTAAAGTCACCGGTTCGAAACCTGCGGGGACAAAAAATCCAACCATGTTAAGGGTTGGTGTGGCTCAGGCCGGGTGCGATCCCCAAGTGATTTTGACGGCTTAGATGCCCCTGAGTCGCGGTTTCTCAAGCCACAGGTTAATCACGTAGCCAACAGGTCCCGCACAAATTAACAAACAAACAAAAAACTAGTAGGTGGGACCCCTTGTAGACTAGTGGCACTATGATGGATGTGTTGCACTTATATTTTTGTTTGTTGTTATAATGATGCCAACATAATCTTCTACAATGGATGATTCAAGTCATGTTTTAATCGTTATGACGACATGATATGGTTGGTTAATTGTTGCATGGCTAGATGGTTTTGATGGCCACTCACAACTTCTGGATGTACTATGGATAAAAGGATTATTTCTACAGGTTTTGTGTTTACATTGCATTAAACATTGATTGATTATTTTGCATATGATTTTAGACAAAAGGAAAAAAGGACTATGTACAAGACCTAAGGTTACATGTAATTGTGACAAAGGAAAGGTGTATAGAACCTTGCTTCTAGACTTATGCGCTTTGGTTAAAAGTTATGTGTGAAGCATGTGGTAAAATTATAGCACATTGTTGTTGATAAAATATTTTGACATGACTTTGGGTGGCGCACTATGTAATGGACATAGCAATGGGATATTTGTTTGATTTAATGGTTAATGTTATGGTGGATTGGATGTCTTGTACATCGAATTGATTGAGTTCAGGGAAGGAAGTGACATGAATTTACTGCACGTCACTCAAACAACCCTCGAGCCCGTCACCCTAGCCTTACCTGCATTTGGTTTTTTTCTCAGGTGGTTTTTGATGCTTTGCGATTTTTGGTTGTGAAAGAAGGAAACAGTCTAACTCTTCCCCCCGATCAATATTTTCCATGTATGGTTCCTTTATTTTCCATCCATGATGGTTACTCTGTGTTATGAATAAATTTAAGCTCAGAATTGCTTGAGGTCTATGCTTTTCTTAAGTTTTCGACTGTGTATAATTTTTGTGCTTATGGTTTTTCCGTGAATACTCTAGACTGTTGGATTTTTGAAGAACATGAATGGATATTATTTTTTGTGTTTAGTCTGTGCATTGGTTTATTGGTTAAAAACATGTTCGGTCAGCTTGGGTTTTTGTTTTGTCTGGTTCTCAGTGCAAAATTATGATTATTTTTTAGCGAAGCTCCGAGTCTTGGTGCATGGGCTTTTACAACCAGTCTTGGTGTTAATTTTTATCACTCCTTTTCGTCTCGGTGGTTGATATGTTTTATTCCTCCAGGTTGCACTGCAAGCTGTTAAGAGTTGGACTATTCTTGCCATGTTTTGGCCGAGCCCCGAGCTGTCATTTATCATAGCGTTTCCCTCATTATTGTTGTGCTGAGAAGCATTGCACAGTGGATTTTGGTATCTCCCGAAAATTTAAATGGAATCTTATATATATATGTCTGGTTGGCCGTGGGTTGTGCTCGGGCATTCTCTCCACGGTGTTTTTAAGAGTTCCCTTCTCTCGTTATCCATTGGAGGTGGTTGATTGTTATGTTCTAGTAACTCTCACTGTCAATTTTTTGGTTAAAGGTTATGTGTCTGTGGTTATTTTAAAAAGGCACGAGTTGTCTGTGTCTCAAGGACTATCCCTTGATTGAACCATCTGATGTTACCTCTCTGCAATAATTTTTTAAAGGGCACGAGTTGTCTATGTCCATGAGGACTTTCTCATGTGGTCGAGCTATTGTTCTTACTTCCTTTGTTGTGTTAAACCCTAAACGCAATCTTGGTCTCATTTCCAATCTGTCAAGGGTAAAAGACACACATGTGTGTGCTTGGTTTATTGGGAACGATTTGGTTCTGTTTCAAAGTGGGCATGATTTGGTTCTATCTATCATTGGGAATTTCTTCTAAAAGAAGTATATAGATGTTTAATCTAAGAAAATATTTGGCTCAGATTTGCATGTTATTAGTTGAATGCTATTTTGAATCAATACTTATGTTGATTATACTGGATGAATACAAGTGTGTGATTGAATTGGGGCCTGGTTATGAGTTTTAATGCCCAGTGGATTGTGTCGAAGAATGTTTGGAAAGTCGACAGATGGTGGTTAATACTAGACGTATTATTATTTGAGTTTAGGGAACAAATATTGGATGTGGATGGCTAGAATCATTGTGCATATTTCTATTTGGTTTTAAAGGGAAATGGTTTTAGCATCGGAATATGAATGACTGTGGTGTTGGATTACTAAGAGGGGGGGTGAATCAGTAATAGAGAAATTATAATCCTTTTTAAACCAAATCATCCAAGTGTTATATCAATGCAGAATTATCATCCAATAATGAGCAATAAAAAAATGAACAATCATACACATACACAGTACACCAATTTTTTACGTGGAAACCCAAAGCGGGAGAAAAACACATAATGTTTTTTCCTATACGTCTTGAAGAATTACATTCATTGGAAGCACCAACATCCTTTGTTTTACAGCTGCAACTAGTGTTGATTAAGGTTGGTTGTCATTGATGTCAACCCTTGAAGAAAGACCCGAAGCACAAAGGTTTGGGTAATGGACCCAATAGTGTTTGATGTAAATATGACTCATTATTGTTTTTTCATGGTTGATAAGAAGTAAATATGGATGAACTCCAAAGTGGTCCCCTTATGGTGAAAGCCCTCACGGGAAGACGCTTTGTGGAATAAGAGAACCCATGATTAATTGTGGAATAATGAGATGAAGGAAAGTGAATTTTTCAGGGAAA
>JASDQU010029748.1:15195-28220 GCA_032191745.1 Picea mariana | reverse complement strand
ACATTTGAAGAAAAAGGATTATAATTACATTATTACTGATTCACCCCCCCTCTCAGTAATCTAACAGGTGACACGTACGAGGGTCCCACATGAGAAATACCACCAACTTAGACCCCCCCCCCCCAAGGGTTAAATGAAGAAAGGTTGGGGGGGTCTGATATTCCCTATCGACTATAGATATGAGTGCTCGATTATCAGCCACTGAGATTAGCATTCCCTCTAACTTATCTTGTCCTTCCACTTATTTTGATCTGATGGTTGACGAAAATTCAGGTGATCGAGATCTTAGATCTTAGCCCTTTCTTATCCTTTCCTTTCACTTTAATCAATTCGATGGTTGTTGGTCCTCTGGATCGGTGATCCAACAACCACTATCTCTCTTCCTCTTGAGCTTTTGATCTCTCTGATTTAGAGGGCTTTCTAAGTGTTCAAGGGTCTCGACCTTTTCTCCTCCTGTGAGTCTGTCTCTTGGACCTCGTCTGTACTTCTGGAAACTGTTATCTTTTATGAGCTTTCTTGTCTTTTGCGCTCTCGAGGTTTGGTTCATTGTTGTTATTTCCATCAATGACAATCATATTCTTCCTGTAAACATGCCAACAATATCCCCCTTTTGCATTGATGGTACCCCTGAAAGGCTACACTATTCTGCTTAGACCTCCAACTGTAGCATATAGACAACACCATTTTCTACCCCTTTGACATCAACGTCAAAGAAAATGGAGAGTGACTATGTGCTCCCCATGGTCATATATAATAGGAGCACTATCCCCTTGATCAGATAAACTATTTTAACTTGATAACAGGGGCACGCCCTGCTTCTGGCGTAGATACTCAAACTAAGCTTTTGCAAGCGGTGTAGTGAAGCTATCAACAATATGATCATGGAATATAATGCAAAGAAACAATAGTGTTGGTTACCTGTTCCCTCAATAAGTGATACTTGATGGGTATATGCTTAGTCTTGGAGTGAAATACAAGATTCTTTGACACACTAATTGCACTAGTATTATCACAATGAATTGGGATCGATGCATTGTACTTTATCTCCAAGTCTGCAAGTGTGTGAATCATCCATAATATTTGGGTACATCAAGGGGCAGCTGCAATGTATTCAACTTTTGTAGTTGATAAGGAAATGGAACCTTGCTTCTTGCTCAACCATGCTACAATAGAATCTCCTAAGAAGAATGCATCGCCACTCATGCTTTTCCTTTCATCCATGCAGTTATCCCAATCAACATCTGAATAAACTGATATTTGAAAATTATAATTCCTAATATACCATAGGCCATAGTTCATTGTTCCTTTCAAGTATCTGAATATTCTTTTGACAACTAAAAAATGACTCTGTTTAGGTGCAGCCTGATACCTTCCTACCATTCAAACATCATGCATTATGTCTGGAAAGAATTTTGTGATGTATAATAGGCTTCCTATCATAGACCTATATGAACTCTGATCAACATCAGGTGAGTCATCATCCTTGCTTAACTTGCATCCAGTGACCATAGGTGTGCTCATAGGTGTAGAATCTTCCATTTAAAACCTTTTCAACATTTCTCTTATATATTTCTCCTGAGAAAGAAATATTCCTTCAGACCTCTGAGTAATTTGCAGACCAATAAAAAATGATAGTGCCCCTATCATAGACATTTCAAATTCAGACTGCATGGCAAAAGCAAAACATTGTACCAATGAAGCATTATTGCTTCCGAAGATGATGTCATATACATAGACCAACCCAATGAGCAAATCATTACCCTCTATTTTGATATATAGATTGTTGTCAATTGTTCATCTCTTGAACCCTTTGTCTTGAAGATACTTATCTAGTCTATAATACTAGGCACGAAGATCTTGTTTCAACCCATATAAGGCTTTCTTCAGCTTGTAGACAAAGTTAGGGTTATCTAAAAGTTGGAAACCCTCTTGTTGTTCCATATAGACTTCTTCTTTTAGATATCCATTTAGAAAAGCTGACTTGACATCCATTTTATAGAATTTGAACTATATATGGCACACATATTCAAGAAACATTCTAACAGCTTCTAATCTTGATACAGGCACAATTTTTTCATCAAAATACAGTCCTTCTATTTGAGCATATCCTTTGCAGACCAATCTAGCCTTATTTCTTACAATATTTCTTGGCTCATTCATCTTGTTTTTGTAGACCCATTTGGATCCTATTACATTTTTATTTGTTGTCCTAAGAACGAGTTCCCAAGTGTCATTTTTTTCAATCTAGTCCAGTTCCTCATTCATTGATTTTAACCAATTTACATCTTCATTAGATTCATTAAAGTTTTAGGTTCCACCATGAATATGAAGGCTATATGTGATTTCTCAGTGTCTTTGATTATCCTTCTCCTGATTTGTACACCTTCGTCTTTCTCACCAATTATCTAACTTTCAGGATGACTCTTTTGAGTAATTCTGGAGGAATAATTTGATGTTGATTGTTGTCCTGACTCTTCTTGTCTGAGTGTCTCTTCTCCACCTCATTCATCATCTTCTTCTGACACTGAGATTTTATGTTCTTTATCTTCATTATTCTCATCATATTTTTTATTTGGCTTAGTGCTTATTCTCTATTGATATTTTACAGGAGCTTCTTCATCAATTTGAACATCAATACAGTCTACTAATTTATGCATTATTTTGTTAAACCATTTGTATCCTTTATTGTTCATTGCATATCCTAAGAAGATACCTTCATCAACTCTACTATCAAATTTTCCCATATGATCATCATTATTCTTGATGTAGCATTTACTTCCAAATACTTTGAAGTGCTTGATTGATGCAGGTCGACCAAACCACAACTCATATGGAGTTTTATCACTGTTCGTCCTTAGATGTGATTTGTTTAGAATATGAACAGCCGTGTGAACAACCTCCACCCAGAAGGTTTGTGAAATTTCCCTTTCACTCATCATAACCCTTTCCATCCACTGAACCGATCTATTTTGTCATTCTACAACTCCATTTTGTTGAGGAGTACCTGGAATAGTATATTCTCTTTTAATTCCATGTCTGTCACAAAATTATTTGAAATCTCTTGATAGAAATTATCCTCCCCTATATGAGAGAATTTCCTTTAACTTCCTTCCTATCTGATTCTCAGCTAATGCCTTAAACTTTTTGAACTTCTCAAATGCATCATTTTTTTCTCTCAGAATGGAAACCCAAGTAATTCAGGAGAAGTCATCAATGACTAGCATAAAGTAACGGTATCCTCTAGTTCCTTCCTCTCGTGATGGTCCACACAGATCCATATGAACAATTTGAAGTGGTTTCTCTACAGATGTGAAACTCTTTGATTTGAATTGAGTATGATTCATCTTCCCCATTTGACGAGATTCCCATACAAAGTTATTAGGCTTAGATATTGTTGGAAGGTTTTTCACAATGCCTTCATTATTCAGTTTGACAATATGATCAAAATTCAGGTGTCCAAGCCTTCTGTTCCATAACCAAATTTCATCAAGTTTGTTTAAATGACACTTCTACTTATCTCCTTTCAGAACATATACATTGTTTTAAGTTCTAACCCCTTTTTCAATCATCTCTCCTTTGTTTATTGTCTTTATTTTACAACTCTTGGCAGTGAAGGTGACTTCACATCCTCTGTCACATATCCGACTGACACTAAGAAGATTATTCTTTAAGCCATCAACAAATAATACATATTGAGCTTTGATTCTTCCATTACTTAAGCTTACTAGACCTTTATCTTTGATTTTTCCTGGAGCATCATTTCCAAAGGTCACATTCCCTTATTTAATTTCTTTGAGTAATAGGAACTTACTTTTGTCACCTCTCATATGACTGGAGCATCCGTTGTCAATATACCAGGGGTCTTTTTGTTTTTGAGCTAACACTAGTCCACACTTGTTATCTTCATTCTTCTTCCAAGCCTTGATGTTTTCAGCTTTGTGATTTGAATTTGGCTTATATTTTTTTAAGCAACAGTCTGTAGCTTTATGTCCATAATTATGGCAGATGTAACATTCTGGTTCATTGAATAAAGGATCATAACAATTGTTATGTGTAATCTATGTCCCTTTCCCAGCCATCACATGATCTGCAGTATGTGGTTGTTTGTTACTTGGCTGTCTCATTCTTTGTTGTGGAAAATATTTATTCCTTGGTTGTCTTGATTTTTCATGTCTAAATCTTAAAGAACAATTTATAGCTTTGTGGCCAAAGTTAGAGAAGTAAAAACAATATCCATAGAAAAAATATTTGTACCTTCAAAATGGTTGTCTTCTTTGACAGGTTGATTTCTTCCATGTTGATGATTTCCTTGAGAAGAGAGTGTATTATTTCTTTGTTCTACATATTCAATTCTGCTATCTTTTCCTTCACTCCTCCTTGGCGGTTGATTCTCTTCCTTTGTTTCTACAGGTTTGTTTTTGTCAATGGTTATAGATTTGAAAAACTTGATGGATTCTTTGTTTCTTAGTTGACCACTACTTGATCCTTCTTCATAACCCAAACTAGTTTTCAACTTTGAATTCCTTTGTTGATTCAGAATGGAGGCTAATCCTTCTGAGGTTTTAATACTTGTCACATTCCGATGATATAAGGCCTGAAATTTCTCTAGATCTTTTTTGACAGTCACTACTTTAGCTTCTAATTTTTCAACTTTTGTTTCTTCTTCCTTCAGTTTTTGTTTGAGGATGTCTTCAATCTTCTTATCTTCTTCTAACTTAACCTTCAACAGATCAATTTATTTAGATGCTTCATTGTATGTTTTCTCATACCTGAGAAATGACTATTTTTGTTTTCTTTTCTTTTCTTTGAGTCTATCAATCTCTTTCATGGCACTGATAAGTTCTCCTTCAAGATCTACTACTGCTTCACAATCAGTGAACTCACTTCTTGTATCTTCATTATTTAGATATTCTAAATCTATTAGCATGATATCATTTATTTTATCTTCAATAAAAGAGTCAGTTCTTTCATCATCTAAGGGATCATCATCATTGCTCACACAAAGGATTTTCTTCTTAAAATTATTCTCTTTATAGGCTTTCTTATGTTTGTGCTTTTCTTCATCGTCATATGTCTAATCCTTGGTAAGACACTTAGATGAAAAATGACCTATCTTACCATAGTTGAAACATTTGAAGGGCAGTTTACCTTTTTATTTTCCTGATCCTTTCTTCAGTCTTCTCACAAAGTTTGCTTCAATATCATCTATATCGGAGTCTATGTTTTCTCTACTTTAAAATATGCCTCTCTTGTAGTGGATTTACCTTTGGTGATTCTCATTTCATAAGCAGTTAGGGTTCCAAGAAGTTGATCTAGTGTCAACATTTTGAGATCAACTATTTCCTCTATATCAGAGACGTTTGAGTTAAATCTATCTGGAAGAGATCTTACTATTTTATGGACTAGAAAATATTCATCTATCATTTCACCTAGTCCTTTCATAGTGTTTACAAGTTCTTCTATACGTAATAAGTAATTACTGATAGTTTCATCTTCATCCATCTTTAACTTCTCAAATTTCATTCTGTGAGTCCGAAGTTTTGCATCTTTCACCTTTTCATTACCTTCATAACTACTTATCATCTTTTCCCACATAACTTTTGCTAAATCACAGAGCATGAATTTGACCAACTCGGCTTCAACAAGTCCACCGAGGATGGAATTCATTGATTTTTCATTAAATCTAAACTCCATCTTATCATCTTTTGAGGCCAAGACTATAGGCTTCACATATCCCGTTTCAACGACATCCCAAACATCAACACCCAAAGACATTAAATGTTATCTCATTCTTATTTTCCAGAAGGAAAAGTTTGTTCCATCAAACAAAGGGGGTCTATTAGTTGAAATTCCATCATGACTAGTCATGTTCAAGCTTATGGATCTACCTTTGATCAAAGGCACCAGCTCTGATACCAATTGTTGGAAATATAACTGAGAGGGGGGGTGAATCAATTATGTATATAAGATTGAAAATTTTCCTTTTATTTTCTGATTTATTCTAGATTATTATTTAATGTGTTGTTGATAACTTAGCATGCATAGATATACAATATTTCATCAATCAACAGAATACACAGAGACACTGATTTTCATGAGGAAACCCATAAGGGTGAAAACCTCTTCTTCTTAGGATGTCAATCAAGATCCAACTTTCATGTACATCACCGTCTTTGAGATCCAACTCAAATATGAGGCTACAAACTCTGATAGCAGGCTATGACTTGCAGAGAGAACCAACCCTACGATTTCTCTAGAACCAACTAGATGGAATCACCAACTCCCAGGTTTCTCTAGCACCTACTAGATGGAAGCACCAACTCCCATAATATCTTCTAGAACCAACTAGAATTTAGAGGATTGCAATCCTCCCTAGCACCACCCTACCACCCTGAATGAATCTTACAAAACTTTACTTACTTGCTTTGTCTCTGATATGGTCTATTATAGCTCCATGTCTCCTCTGCCTTCTTCAACTTCTATACTCTATTATGCTTCTGCATCGTTCAACTACTATGATCTGCTCTTTTTACTCCTGCGCTCAACACCATCATTGTTCATCTTCTCTTCTGCCTTTTATACTTTGTGTTGCCTCTACATACTCTTTACTGTGCCACAGATATCCCCTTCAGATTATGCACTGTGTCTCATCCATCCCACATGCATCACCATCGAAAAAACACACTTTATTTCATGTTCTGCATGTCTTTCTCACATCGATTCCTCTACCTGATCATCATGCAAACTCTTCATCTTCCCTAGAGGTTACTCTAAATATGTTCATCATTAGCGGGCATTATCCTAAGATTCTCTAGCTTCTCTGGTAGTTACAGTCAGTCATTTTTGGCTTCTTTGGCTTCTAAGCCCCTTCCTTCACGTGACCACCGGCGGTGACCAAACACCTATTCAAAAGGTGCTTCCCGATGTCGGTCTAGTGAGCACTAACTCCATTTATCGATATGACCTTGGGCAAAGATCTCACGTGACCACGCGATTGCGGGTGAGTCCAAAGGTGGTTTGAGGGAAACTCGCTTTTCGCCCCACAATTCACTATAGAGCTCCACGTGTCCTTTCTCCAGAACCGTGGTTTCGATTGTGGCTCTCCTTCAACATTGTAAACTTCATGCACCTTCAATCCCCGCAATGCGATGGGACCATCGATCTCATGATCTTGACGGTTCTCTTGAACTAACGGATCAAATCTGAACTTCTTAAATCAATGGTTGTGATTGATTCCGACCTTTGGGAGTTTCAACTCTCAAATATCGCTTTTCCCATATGGAAATCTTCTAGATTAGAATATCTATTGACACCTGTCTCCCTGAAACTATGGTCAGGATTTCTTCCATGAGTCCGGCCTTCGGGACTTTCAATTCTCAAACTCTCATTTCTTTCTTATGAAAATCTTTTGCAGTTGGTGATATGCAAACACCTGTCCTCCTTAATCGATGACTCTGCCTTTACTTTGGGGATTTTACCTCTCAACTATATCAACAATCCTGTGTCCCCTTTATCAATCAATGGTCAATATCTTCTTCGCTACTCCGGGCTTTGGTGATTTCAATTCTCAACCTTCACACTCTCGCAAAACACTTTTAGTCGGAGTCCACAGATTTCTGCCACGTGTCCTCCTCAAATCAACGGTCCTCAATTACTTAGGGACTTTGGCCTTCAAGAGATTTAACTCCTCTACACTTTCTTTCTCCTGGAGCATTTCACCTGGACTACACGATCTGTTGACGCGTGTCCCCCTCTAGATCAATGGTCCTCAGCTCCTTCGGCTCTTTGGGACTTTAGGATGATCGTTGCTTCATTCTCCTCTGGAGTGGTCACCTGTTGAATAAGTCATAGGTGGTGGAGACCACTTGCTGTTAGTTAACACTTCCACTTACACTATCCTTCCATTGAACTAGATTAATGGTTGAGAATGCACCCGAAATGATCTTCAAGTCAGATGGCTAAGAGGGACTTCGAACCTTCGTCCTTTGGGACTGCAGGAATTTTAACATTTTTTGGTGATGAACCTTCTGAAGTAAATCTCTCGTAGTGATGTAGCTTACTTACGTCACTTGTTGACATGGCACGAGCCAATTTCATATTGACACTTGTCATCATCTAATTATGCCATGTGTACTTGCTGATGTGGTATTTCACATGTCCTTGTTAACGTGGTCTTCCACATTTCCTTGCTGACATGGTTTGCCACATGTCCTTACTGAGGTGGTATGATGACGTGGGTGAGACATGTAGGAAGTGTAGTGGATGTGGAGGCAGAGCATGGTAGTGGAGTGTGACGTGTAGCAGGTAGTGGAGTGTGATGTTGGAGTGTGGAGGTGGTAAGTATGAGTGGTTTTATTGGAGGGGAGGTTAGGTAGTAAGTGGTAATTAGCAAGGGGTGTCCGAGTTGAAAAGAAGGTGATACGTATGAGGGTCCCACATGAGAAATACCACCAACTCAAACTGCCCCCTATGGTTAAAAGTAGAAAGGTCAGGGGGGGTCCAATATGCCCTGTCTATCATAGATCTGAGTGTCTGATTATCGACCGATGATATTAACATGCCCTATAACTTATCCTGTCCTTCCACTTATTTCTATCCGATGGCTAACGGAAATTCGGGGGATCAAGATCTCATATCTCATCCTTTTCTTATCCTGTCCTTCCACTTAAATCAATCTAATGGTTGTTGGTCCTCTGGATCAGTGATCCAATGGCCACTACCGTTCTTCCTCCCGAGCTTATGATCTCTCTGATTTAGAAGGCTTTCTAAGTGTTCACGACTATCAACCTTTTCTCCTCCTGCAATTCCATCTCTTGGACCTCATCTATACTTCTGGAAACCACTATATCTTCTGAGATTTCTCATCTTCTGCGCTCTCGAGGTTTGGTTCGCTGTTTTTCTTGCCATCAATGACAAGCACATTCTTCCTGTAAACATGCCAACATACCAATGGTAGTACGACTGTCATTAGACCAAAACCTGTGGGTGATTGGTAAACTCATCACTGCAAGACTTCAAGGATCTACACGAGGCGGTTATTCCCTTTTCACAATACACCAGGGAGCGCTGACTACTTGCAATTTTGAGCAACAATCTCCTCCTCACCTCGATCTGAGTGTGTATCGAACTCATGAACTCTAGCTCTGATAGCATTTTTGCAGTAGTACGGTTGTTGTTAGACCAAAACCCGTGGTTTATTGGTAAACTCATCACCACCATACTTCAAGGATCCACAAGAGGTGGCTAGTCCCTTTTCATGATACATTGGGGAGCGTTGACTACTTGGAATTTCATGCAACAATTAGATGTTCAATATTTTTGAATATATCATATTTGTTGAGGGATACAATTGGTATTTTTTTGTTGGTATTTGGCATATGGGTATTGGTATTTTGGGTGTGATGTGTTGTTGAAGTTGTTGGTTTAGCTTGAGGCTACATAATAGTGAGGTTGTGGCACATGGTTTTATGTAAGGGTTTATGGTATTTGGTTATGGATAGTGTGATGTATTTCTAGATAACTTTTGATGGTTATATTGGTATATGTACTTGGTGCATGGTTGAGGTACATGGTTGAGACAAGTAGTTGATGAGTTGGAAAATACATGAGGTGTATACTTGATGATGTTGGTACATCTTGATGAGTCATAGTTGATGTGTATTTGATGCATGAGGTACAGGTTGGTGCATGGTTGATTCACTTGTTTATGGTACAGGTTGATTACAGGTTGTTTGGACAGGTTATTGTGACAGGGTATTTGTACAGGTTTGGTGCATAGTTGATGCATTTTTGTATGGTACAAGTTGAGGTATAGGTTGATGTATGGTACATGTTGGCACAATTTATTGATACTGGTTGATTACAGGTTGATTGGTACAGGTTTACAGTAGTATATCTCACAGTGATAGTGTGACAATGGTTCCATTATTCTACTTATACATCAGGGCAGTTGGACGGGGAAAGTACAGGTGGTTGTAGCCACCTTTCGGTTGTAGCTGGAGAACATAGGGGGTTGTAGCCTCCTTCTAGTTGTATCCAAAGAATTGGGGAGTTGGAGCTTCCCTTAGGTTTTAGCTTAAGAAAATAGGGGGATGGAGCCTCCTTCCAGTTGAAGCTGGAAAACAAAGGAAGTTGGTGCTTCCAATGAATGTAATTCTTCAAGACATAAAATAAAAATCATTCTGTGGTTTTCTCCCTCTTTGGGTTTCCATGTAAAAACACTAGTGTACTATGTATGTGCATGATTGCTCATTTGTTCATTGTTTATTTGCTCTGTAATTATTGGATGATAATGCTACACTGAAATAACACTTGAATTATATGGTTGAAAAGGTTTAAATTTCTCTATTACTGATTCACCCCCCTCTCAATAATCCAAGAGAATCTACACAAGAAATTTTCCTTCCCTTGCAAACTTTGGAGTTGGATAATGGTACAAGGAGGAGGAAAATTAACAATAGCCTCAAACTTCAAGGGATCAACCATAATCCCATACTTGGACATAATGAATCCTAGAAATTGCCCAGACACCACAAAAAAATGCATTTATGTTGGTTCAAATGGATATTATAGTAGTGACATCATGTGAAAATGACCTACAAATGACTAGGGTGATCCTTGCCATGCTTTGAATGAGCATCCAAATCATCCAACTATGATTCTATAGTCCATTTCATGTCATGAAATGCGTAATACATGGCCCACTGGAAGGTGTCTCTAACATTTTTAAGACCAAATGGAAATTTCTGATAAGAAAAATTACTCCAAGGACAAATGAAGATAGTCTTGTGATGATATTCTAGTTTCATATGAACCTGATTATAGCTAGAGAAACCATTCATGAACAAGAAATTTTCATTCCTGACACAATCATCGATAATATTATTAATGAATAGGGTTGGATAATTATGCTTGGGACAATCTTTGTTCAAATCCCTATAATCGACACATACCGTAATAATTCCTTGTTTCAGAGTGACCAGAACGAGGTTAGAAACCCATTTGGTCAAGGGAATAAGATAAATAAGCTAATCATGAAGAATATTTTTTACTTCCACCTTGATGGAAACAACTTTCTTTGGGTTGACTAGCTAGATCTTCTACCAAACTAGCTTGGCTCCTTCATACATTTTAATTTCATGTTCGACAATATGGGGGTCAATTTTATGCATTTATTCATAAGGCCAAGAAAAATCATCACAAAATAACTTGAATAGGGACGTACAAATTTCAATTTCTTGGGATGAACATTTATCTCCTATCAGGATGTGTTCCATGACACCCGACGTTTGGGAAATGTTAATGGGTATAGTTTTTGAAATATTTTCCAAGTTCCCTTTTGAAAAAACATCATGAATCATAATGGGAGATTGGTACCATTGAACATTATCAGTGGCAATAAGATTTGTAATGTCATCCTCTAACTACTCCAAATTAGAAAGAAAAGGCATGCAATGGTGAAAATCCTCCCATGGATTATCTGGTGAGGATATGACCTCAATGATAGATTCATCATATGGAAGTTCAAGATCGAGGAAGTCATTGGAAACTAGAAGAGGAGTAACATCCAAGGATTTTTGTGGGTACTGATCAGATTCCACATCCTGAGGGGAATCCAAATCAAAGTCAGAAGATGCTAAATGGATCTCCTAATAAGAAATATCTATGGGGTAGATGGGCACGGATGCTCCATATAATTCAACATCCATGGGAGGAGGTACCACCCAATCATCAACAGACTCAAGGGATCCACTAGTAAATGATGAAATAATTTTGATAGGAGTGATGTTCATAGGAAGAGGTCATGGGGGGAAGGGAAATATTCCCATTAGTGAAGGATATTTAAACATCCCTTCACTCACACTCATATGAGACCTTTAGGTATCATCAATAGAGGGTACATTATACCCTTCATTAGATCCAAGGTATATGGTACAAAACATAAGTTGATCGATCATCACTACTCTCCCTTGATGAGAGAAGCGTAAGACCCTAAAATACTGATGAGACAATTGCAGTAATCTCATAGAACCAAGTGTGCATGAGTAACAAATTATACTCAAGAGATGCATCGATGTCCTCCACAACAACAAAGACATTCTTACCAACTAAATCGATGTCTATGGTGGTTATTATCCTATGGGATTGGAATATATGTCCATCGAATTATTTCAATAGTGTTACATAAGTATCGAGCTTAGGAGAGCCAAGGGAATTCCAATAAGAAATAGACATGATACAAGTCTAGGTGCCTTCATCAATCATAATGTAGAGGATATTTTTCCCATCGTTATTACTTTGATATGGAAAGAGATTTTATGGGAAGGCCTTTTATCAACCTGATTAGAATTAAAGGTTATGAAAATCGACTCTGAGGGATTAACCCTACCTATGAAGATAGCAAGTCTTTCTACTATATTGGGTAGCTTTGGAGAACTTTGAGTATGGACATGGAACAAGGTGTCTGGGCCAAGTCTCTCACAATATTATAGCTATGGGTGGAACCTGTATTTGGGTTGTGTGTCATTCATCGAATAAATCCCTTTAGGGGGGGAATAGTGTGTCAAAGGATGGATTCACAATATAAGAAGGGTCACTAGGCTCAGAACAATATTTTGATTCATGAATAGCAGGAGTAGGCTTGAAATTGTCATATTTCTTGGCTCAAGTCTGCAAGTTGATTGTCTGGTCACTCGTGAATATTTGAATAATTCAAAGATGAACCCTCATGGTGGGGCGTACCTACCATGGCCCCTTATGGAGGGGCAAGATTTTTTGAAACCATGTTTTGAAGTTGATAGGGAAAAGGATTGTTAAGGAAAATGGGTTGTTGGGGGCCTCTTAGCTAAGTCAAATATCGATGAATCTCATCCTTCCTGGGACACTAATGAGTAGGGTGTTCCTCCCCACAAATCGTGTTGGGGAACTGAATTTTATTTTTCTCTTTCATTCTGCCCCATTGATTTTTTTGGGTGGGAGTGGTGCCTTACTCAGTGTTGAAATTTTTCTTCTTATTTCTCTTCTTC
>JASDQU010029746.1:29026-39882 GCA_032191745.1 Picea mariana | reverse complement strand
TTTTTGCATATGGTATACATATCTATTCCTAGAGATATTTTAACTCCACTGATTCAGTGTTGTTTAACGAATTGATAATTTTGGGAAGGACCTATTTGAAATTGATGGTAAGAATGGACAAGAAGACAAACTTGACTGACTTGACTGAAATGTTAGCTATGTATATAGATAGCTATTTCATAAGAGTTTGGGAACCAAAGGATGAAAAAGTGGGCTATTCCCTCAACTTCAATTGGATGGAATTGAATACGATTTTTTATGAATAATCGATCCAAATGGCTCTGGATAGAACCTATAATAGGGTCTCGAAAAAGTATTATATATAACAGGGTTTCCTATGAGTTTTATATATAATGATAAAGTATAGATACAATTAAAGGTTTATTGGTGTTCCATTAATTATAAAATAAGGGAAGTAAAACAACATAGAAACTTACAATTTTTTTAATTTAAACCCCTGATTCTTCACCATGTACTCACAACCCATATTCATGTAATCCCATCTCAATAAAATGTTTATATTGTTCTTTGTTTTATGTTAGGAGATGGTAGGAAAAATCTATGCACTATTTTAAATTAATTGATATATAAACATCACAAAAAATATAAAATATAAAGTAAAGAAAAGGAAAGTACTCATAAAATTTTTGAGCAACCATTTATTTTTTTGTCCTCTTGTCTTATGTGTTGAATGGGTTCCATTTTGTTTTTGTTTTTTTCATCGAAAAAATAATCGAAAATATAGTTATAATATCTCATTACACATTATATTACATATGCTTGGTGCAAATTGTTGTAGAAATACCCCCTCTAATTAAATTATTCTTCTTCCTTTGGAAATCTCCTTGTACATTTGTTTTGACATCCATATTACCATGTTTCAGATATCATTCCATTCATTGAAATTTTTTTTCTTAATCTTCCTTAAAAACAACCAAAATCATAATCAAATATCAATTAATATTTATATGTTATCCGAATTATTTTTCACATGAAATGAAAGAAGAGATATAATAAAGAAATGTACAGAAATATATCATATATCCAATATTATAACATAAATATATCAAATATATAACAATAAAGACAGAGATATAGTAATACAAAATTTCTATTAATGAGCAAAATCTACAAAACTGTAGAAATACAGAGTGAAAGACTCACTAGAATCGTGACAATGTTTCTCAGAGAAGAGATGTAAAGGTTATGTTCATTCGAAAAAAGATGATGATGATTAGAATGAGGCTATAAAGGTCATTTTAACATAAATAAAATCCAAAACCACAACCCTGAAAGATGAAAATCCAACATTTTTGTGGACCCCGTTTTGGGTTGTTTGGTGTATCAACTTCCCGGGGGCGTAACTTTGGCATATGATCTTTGTTTGGGGTGCACGATAGATCATTGGAAAGGTATTAACCAAGAGATTATTTTTGGGGATCAAGCATGACTTTGATGCTTTTTGAGCTGCCATATCATGAAAAATCATCGTTTAGGCCCTCAAAATGGCTCCGAAAGTTTAGGACCCTAAAAACTGCTAAAAATAGTAAGTTTCCAAAAACCCGTTTTGAGCTACTTGAATCAGTGGGTCACCACCGATATCCATTTGGATCAATCCTCGCTACTTAGGAAGCAATGGTCTCCATTATTTTGAGTTCCCGGGGGAGAGGGGGAAGCGTTCGTTGAATTTAAACCTTGGTGAGGTGCTTGCCTTGCTAGAGAGGTTCTGTGGTTTAGCTTATTGAAGGTTGTCAAGAACTTGTTGCCAGCAGGGATGAATCTGTTCAACCAACTTGTTGTATCTGGTCTTGACTAGGCAGTGTATAAGAACCTTCATAGGTGAAGAAAAATTATCATCTTTATCTTCTGCAATCTCCTTCTACTGGATAGAAAGGTACTGGGCCAAGGTTGCAATGGTTACAGTGTGCTTCTCTTCACCTTTTGAATAGATTGTGAAGAGGATTAATTTTGTATAAGATATTCCCTTGCAAAACTGTTTTCTTGGGATTGTAGTCAAAACTATCTCTGGTATCTTATAGAGATGACACCCTAGAGTAATAATGACACTACAGGGTCAAGACTCATAAACAACATGACATTTCCACATATATGGTTGGACCAAAAAAACGTCATAGACATCCAGAGGGGAGACATCACACAATACATCATCCTTGAAGGGCTTGATGTTGTAGGACAAGAGACACTGCTAGCTAACATGAAGATATCATACCTGGAAAATCCACCCGATATTAACAATACCAACTATTTAAGGACCTCTTCTAAGATGAGGTTCTTATGGCTTTTGATATCCACCATAAAATGCAGTGGAGTCTCCTTCACCCATATATGTGAATGGAAGAGGCGCTCTCGCTGTTCAGGATCTACTATTTATTATATTTGAATTGTTGTGGTTGAGATGGTGGTAGTAGGATCTACGTCGAAGATCTGTCTCCTTCCATTATTTTTTGAATCAGATTATGAATCTGGATTCGGCTCTTTTTCTTTGATCTCGGTTGCTAATGACTATTTTGAGCGGCATTCATTGGTGTTGTGCCAGGGTATTTTGTGCATATCGCACCACTTACTAGTGTCATTCTTCATCTTTCCCTTAATCTTATTTTCATGTGGCTTGGACTCGTTTTCAGGAGGCTATTTGTTAAGGCCATATTTACGATGCTTTGGTTGTTGCAGATTTGCAGACCTGAACTCCTGTTTGTTCTGGTGCCTAAATCTCTCCTTGATTTTGATAACATATTGATAGGAAACTATGATGAGATGTTCAAAAAACCCATTTCATTTTGGATGTACCTATGCAGATCCCCATGGTATTTTAGAACCAGATGTCGCTCGAAGTATTTGATACCAATATTAGTGCGTAAGGTATGGAAACTATTCATGAACTCTGTCACCATTTGGCCCCTCTCTTGTCGCAGTGTGGTCCACCTCATGTATTGGTCATCATAGTTACGGATAGGGTAATATTGTTCCTTCACTGCATCCACAAAAACATCCCAAGTGGTCTCGACCCCATATATTCCAAAATCCTCTATGGAAATTTTCTCCCAGTAAGTTTCCCACCAATGTTTGACATGAGGGAGAGGCTTAAGTATTGTGAAGGTGATGGTTTCCCTATTGGAAAAATTGCAAACAAAGAAATAACCTTCTCGCATATTTAACCATTTTTCTAGGCCATTCGAATTGATTTGACCTTCAAATATGGGAATATAAAAATTAACTTGTACCTTGAAAGGAGAGGTTCCTCCAAAGTGGGAGCTTGATGAATACACTCTTGTTTTAATCAGTTTTATTGAAGGATGTGGGAAAATTTCTCCATCATTTCGTCCCTCTGTCGCATTAGAGCTTTCTCAAGCAACATATTAATAGGATGTTCTTCTCTTTAATTTCTATTTTCTTCTACCATGGAGGGTTTATTGCATGTGTGAGAGCAATTTTCCTCAAGAGAGACAAGATGGAGGCCTGAATTTCTATACTCGAACCCCGTCGAGGACATGCACTAACAAAATGATCAAGAGAAGCATGCTCTAATACCACTAATCCAGATTATTTTTGGCATGAAATGAGAGATGAGATATAATAAAGAAATGTATAGAGATATATATCAGATATCCAATAATATAACAAAAATATATCAGAGATATAACCATAAACTCATAGATACAATAATACACAATTTTTATTAATGAGTGAAATGTACAAAACTGTAGAAATACAGAGTGAGAGACTCGCTAGAATGGTGGAAGCTTATCTCTGAGAAGATATTTGAAGGCTATGCTCATTCACTGGAACATGGCGACTATTAAAATGAGGCTCTAAAGGCCTTTTCATAATAAATAAAATCCAAAACCCTCACCCGGGAAGATGAAAAACCAACAGTTTTGTGGACCCTTTTTTGGGTAGTATGGTGTATTAAATTCCCAGTGGCGTAACTTTGGCATGCGATCTCTATTTGGGGTGCACGATAGCTCATTGGAAAGGTATTGAAAAGGAGCTTCATTTTGGGGATCAATCGTGCCTTTAATGATCATTGAGGTTCCCTATCGTGAAAAACCATCGTTTAGGCCCTCAAAATGGCCCCAAAAGTTTACGACCCGAAAAACTGCTAAAAATAGTAAGCTGCCAAAAACCTATGTTTACCTAGTTGGAATCGTGGGTGGCCAACGATATCCACCTAGATCAATATGAAAGTAAATATAGCAGAAATAATAATTTTTTAATATTTTGAACTATTATATATATTTTATTACAAAATCATGTTTAGAAATAATAATTTCTAAATGATTTTTTTTTATTATTGTATAATTTTTCTATTGCAAATATTATAGGTATCATTATGATTGCTATAAAAACACTTGTTAGTTAAAATATAACACTGTTGTAGTTAAAATATAACACGTTTCATAAATTCATTCAATTGATAATTATACTACAAATGAAAATAATATTTTTACATTCTTTCAACTATACCCCTCATAATTTTATAATAAACAAATCCCCTTACCATTAATTTCTAGCACCACTTCAAATGCACGAACGACCAACACATCATCATTTGCATCCTTTGTGGTTTATTTTCCCTTTCTCTCCGTACCTGCACGAAATTCATCATATATGAAATCAAATGCTTGAAACTTGTTAGCTATTAAAAAGTGTATAGTTAATAAAAATTTAGAAAAACTTCATATGCATTACCTTTGCATTCATTTAATTCGCTCGTTTGGGGCATTTCCATAAATATATTTTTCTCTTTTCCAAATAGACTATGAACTATTTTATTGATTTTTTTTTCTAGATGATAGACATTAACCAATATAAATCATTCAAACATATAGATAATTTAAATATATTATTTTTTATTAAAAATTCAAATAACTTGTCAGGTTCTCTTGTTGGGACGTGATTCCATAATGCTTGTTGCTACACAATTTTTTCCCATCACCGTTTATCAAAAATCTTCTATCAATAAAAAAACATTCATAATAAAATATACAAATTATGAAATATGTTTTATGAAAGAAGTGGATAATTTTAGCCTAAAAATAAATTTTGGGTTAGATGATGTGCATTATACATTCGAATGAAAACAATGTTCCTTATATAATACTATGCATTGGTGCATTTAATTATGTATGGAGCACTGCAAAATCTAATAAGAATTTTTTTTTTAATACTATGCATTGGTGCATTTAATTATGTATGGAGCACTGTAAAATCCAACAAGATTTGTTTTTTTAATTTGGGAGGGTCAAGTATTGCATTATATAATAGATAGTGCACCAATGTCTATTTACCATATAGTGTGCATTGTGAAACCCAATTTAATTTTTCTTTTTCTTTTTTTAATACGAGATGGCCAAGTGGTCTCTATAACAAACAACACATTTATGTGTATTTACTATTTTTTTTGTAAACCTAGAAATACTTCTTTTTTCTAAATCTGGTAGGGTAAAGCAATTATATCCATTGTAAATAACACATTGGTGTGTATTTACAATAAAGTGCACACCACACAACTAGGAAACATTTTTTTTTAACTTGATAGGAACATGTATTGGGATATAATGAAACAAGGAACATTTATGCATTATAATATTGTTATATCAAAATAATTTATTTTTTTATTTTTTTAAGCTATAAAAGGCATTACTTATATTAACTAAAAACACTAATTATAGAGTATTTTTCATAATGTGAGAGCTTCCAATAAAGGAAACCAACTATGGGTTCTGAGTTTGATTTGCATAAATATTTCCTTGTTTGTCAAAATTGAAAATGTATTTGTATTAAATATTTCCTATAAACATAAGCAAGCTAAAAAGAAAGAAAATGGATTCTAATATAAGGAGAAGATTCATAAAACTTGGTTGATAGGTTCTCATTCTCCAAGTGTATTAACTGTGCCATAGTTTGGAGGTGGAGCTGGCCAAACCAGAACAACGAAAAATGTGTTGCGGGCCTACGATATGGTCATAAAGTTATCCGATTCAAGCCCCCATTTTTTTTCAACAAAATCACATCTTTGCCATATCTTGACAGATTTCAAAGACAAGTTGCAGCTAGTCTGCAAAGAAGTGATGGGGCTTCTCTTCCTTGCACAACATAGGATGTGTGTCCATGCCCCATCACCTTTTCCCCATCTCCTCAACATTTGTGTAACAATCCCCCTTCAATACGACTACAAGTGAAGCAAAAGTGATTTTTTATTTTTTTTGTTAATAGGCAAGAAGGCAACGACAAAAACAGTTAACCACACAATTGATGATGAACACAAGAATGCAGTCCAGGAAACAGACATTTATGACCCCATGCACTAGCACAAGACAAGTTGGGTGAAACATGTGTAAACAACAAGGAGAATAGACTACCTGCCCAACGCAAACATGACCACGCCTACAAGCTAAGGGACAACATCCACATCCCAACACCACAGCCCCGATGACCATTTGAATAGAACCTTGATGGTGCACAACCAACACATGATGACGTTCAACCCAAGCATTAATAGCAGCTTACAACAAACAATAATACTCACATGGAAATCACAGACTCCGGCCAAGTTATCATTCGCCTCTATCTGATGGGGCGCACCATGATGCCCTCATCGGGACTCATGTCGTCCCTGGGTGATAGGTGCGACGACAAACCTGGCACTACCTAACCTATCTGGACCAAGGACTCAAGATAAATCCGATGCGCAAAGGTCCGAAATAACTGACAGGGAGACTACACCTATGCCCCCCAGCAACAGGTAGTCAAGAAGCAAGAAGACATCGCTCAACAAAGCGCAATCCAATAAATGATTCGTCAATGACCAAGAAGCCCCAAGGTTAAGAAATAAGTATAGGCATGAAGGGTAGACTATTGTAACCAACCATAACATAACTCAACATTATGGCTTGACTAACAAGTAATCCAATTATGATAAAAGTCTGCAACAACTGGTATGGATTTTTATTAGTAAAACGAGGTGTTAATAATTCCCTTGAACAACAAACAACCTTTATTTTCCTTAATCTCTAATCACTCCGAGAATAAGTTATTTGAGGTAATTATTTATTACGTCTCTCCCATTAAACACTAAATCTCTTCCACCTAAAGATATTATATATCTCGATCACATACTAGCCTTAATATCTCATATAAATTCTATGTTGCTAAATAAAATAAATGCTGCATTAAAATAGTTGTGCCTGATTAATGTATCCATTAAACCATCAATGTAGTGTTGTTTAATTGCCATGATTAAAATTTATATAAAAACAAAATTAGCATGAGTTAAACTATAAATCCCAGACATGAAGGTTAATGCGTCAATCATTGTTTGTTGACTAAATGTTGTAACTACTAAGGAAATGATAGGGAATTGTCGATCCATTATAAAATCTCTATCCACTTGGCTATGTGGATTCACTGTCAACTTAGTAAATACATGTCTAAATAAGGAAAACTCGTAGTCCTCTCAAAGGCACAACCATAGTCTTTATAAAGGAAACTCGCAGTCATCTTAAAGGAAAATCACAGTCCTTAGAAAGGCAAACTCTCAGTCATCTTAAGGGCACAACCGCAGTCTTTATAAAGGCAACTCACATTCATATTAAAGGAAAATCACATTCCTTAGAATGGTAAACTCACAGTCATCTCAAGGGAAAAATCATAGTCCTTAAAAAGGAAAAAATCATTAGAGAAATATCTCCATGCAATGAATCTCTTTCAAGTAAAAAAAACGCAGAGCAATAAGTTCAGGTAATGAAAACATCTTCAGAAGTTGCAAGGAAATAAATAAATTCAAACGCATTCCCAGAGAGGGAAACGTTGCCAGGTAACAAGCAAAATCGCAGTTCGGATAAGGGAAAAAATATTGTACAATTATAAGATTGAGAATTAAAAGTATTCTATACAGTAAAATCGCTCGCATTTGCAGTAAAATTCTATACAATAAAATTCTATTACAGTAAAAATCTATATAGTAAAATATAAGCTTGTAAAATTCTATACAATAAAATTCTATACAGTAAAATTCTATTATGGTAAAATTCTATACAGTAAAATTCTATTACAGTAAAATTCTATATAGTAAAATATCAGCCTATAAATTAAATATGCTCGCATTTTCCATTACATAAATTGTTGTACATTAAACACAACAGAATGGAATAATTTTCGTTGTCATTAAATAAATATATAATCTAAGAGATAATTCATATTCATTAGCTGCCACCAAAATGATGTCATTCTAATCGTTGGTTTTATTAAGAAAGCGTGCAAAGTTTTAACATCAAGGCGGTGAGGTTTCTCCAAGCAAAAGAAGTCAATAAAAGTAAAGAAAATTCCCACCAAAATGCCCCACCACCTAGCAAGGCACAGGCCTTTGAAGGAGAAGCAAAAAATGCCAAGGGAATTAAATCGCAGGGAAAATCCTCCCTTAAACTAAAAATGAAAAGAAATCCTACGAAGTGGAAAATCGCCAGATTAACAAGGGGAAAATCGCAGTCACAATCGGTGGCCAAAAATGCAAAGAAAAAAAAACTTTGCCATCAATCAATAAATTGCAGTGTTAATTATTCGCATCGAGGCGCAAGACAACACTCTACCTGGAACAATCAACAGGGCTAGACAGCTAGGCAGAAACATATGTCTCTCATCATCGTTGCACAGAAAGGAAAGGAATTAGGATCTATAGGTATATTAACACCGAAGTGACGACCGTCGATCTGCCTCCTGGTCGATTTCCCAAGCGAGGACTGATGAGCTACGGACGAGGGTGAAGTAAGAAGAGAAACTCATCACAAAATCAATAAAACCATAGGAGGGTCATGACATGCAATGATCGAAAGCCAAGGGAATCAATCAACAGCGAGCTTAAGGCTATGGGGGAGATTCAGTTATCAATTAAAATCCTAGGTCAATCATTTTCTTTACCCAATTGAAATACATAACTGAAATATTAAAGTATACTAATAATCTACCATGCAAAAATAAAGGAGGCATATCGTATCCCAAGTCACCCATTCTATGTTGATGTCCCGCTCGCTCCATGTATCTCTTGCTTACCGACTGATGAGACTTCACCGGTACCTCCCAGCCAATGCTAGGGGTACTCTTCTTCCCCTTAGCCCCCCGATCTGCAAAGGGGACACAAACACTAATACAGAGAGAATCTAGCTCCCAACTCACCTTTCAAGGCCGAGATACCACTCCTCACTGAGCTAGGTATCCCAACTCCCACAAGCTAAGTCAATCAAGTCTAAAATTCTACAGCATAACATTACACATAACATAAGAGATCCATCCTCCTCCTCCTCCCTCCTTTATATATATTTTCTAAGTCCCTTTACTAAAATCCCATTTAATTTAATGCTCAATAATTTAAGTTATAAAAATACTCCCTGTACATGTGTCACCCATCCCCTTCATTGCACCAAAAATTAATTCCATTAATTAATTAATTACCCCTATTTCCCTCACCCACCTAAAAGCATTCCTAGAATCGCTCCTAGGTATCCCCAAATTCTATTACACATATTAATGATTTACCCCCTTACTAATTTACTACTTAGTTTAATTTAGAAAGTTCTTAAGTGCTAGATACCTTACTAAGTTAGTCTTTCTTCTTTTTCCTTATGTTTCCCCTTTCTTTTTATGTTTCCCGCTTTTTCCTAGTTTCCTGATTCTTTTACATTTCCCTCTTTCCCTTTTTATTTAAAACTCAAATTGGCAGGTGTAGAACATTAACTTTCCTCCCTTTCCCTTTTTAATTAATAAATTTTTAATTAGCATATGTGACAAAACAATTATTTCCCCTTTTTCCCCCTTTTTATTTTTATCCCCCAAAAGTTTTTTTTATAAATTAATGAATTGCTTACCCCTTTCTCGTCACATGATTAATGATGATTATCATTCTTATTGATTTTTATTTTCATTGTTATATAAATATATATCTTTATTTTTATCACAAGTATCACTTAGACCTAGACTTTAATTTCCTAGGCTGGGCGACATTTTATTAGGGAATTTGTTTTAAATATTTCTCATCAAAGTATTCGTTCTGAGGCCATATAGGTTTATTCATTTATTATTTAACAATGTGACATGCCCTTCAGGATGCACTAGGTGCTCCAAGGGTGCCACTCTCCCCATTCTATTTCCTTTGCATGACGTGCCCTTCAAGATGCACTATGTGCTCCAAGGGTGCCACTCGCCTCTTGACTGACTTGGTAGACATCAAAGCCTCTGGACTAAATACTCCACCAAGTGATCTTGTGGGATACTAAGGGCCTCTAAGGAATAAGGCCCCTGTCTTATTGCATGTCCCTTAGAATCATCGTGAGTGGCTATCACAATCGGCCCTCATGGCATCATGGGTCTTCTCGAACTAGGTAGTCGTTAACCTACAGTTCAAGCCATGGTGGGAGTGCTAGTAGGTTGTCGTAGGGATTTTTTCCATACCCCTCCCTCAACATCTCTGGTAGTAATACATGACCCCTCTAATCCACACGTGATTCTGGTCGACATGTTATCGTCAGCCTCCATCATCAACGAATCATGTCAGAAATATATTCATAATCATATCATCTAATCATATGCACAAATATCATATATACAACAATCAAACCTTGATAGTCCACTCTGTAACATCCCACTCTGGCGCATTGAGAAAACTTATTCTTTGAGGACACTTGCTCGCAAGTGATCTGGACTTTTATGATGTTAAAACATTTATCCTTGATTATGATGCGTTATGATAGATGACATCATGTTTTACTGCTTTGACGTAGACAGGTGCTATTGACTCAGTTTTATTGAGTGTGCAGGGTTTTGGACCTTGAGGATGCAGAGGC
>JASDQU010029746.1:9284-28926 GCA_032191745.1 Picea mariana | reverse complement strand
TGATGACATGTTCTGACATGATTGTTGATGATGCAGGCTAACGATAGCTTGCTGACCAGACTCACATATGGAGTAAAGGGGTCACACACAATTTCCAGAGAGGTTGAGGGAGAGGTGTGGACAGCAGCCCTACCACAGCCTACTAGCACTCCCATCGTGGCTCGAACTGTAGGTTAACGATTACCTAGTTTGAGAGGAATCCACGATGCTGTGAGGGCAGACTGCGACAGTCGCTCACGATGATTCTAAGGGGCATCAAATAAGGTGGGGGACTTATTCCTTAGATCCCTTAGTCTCCCACAAGTTCACCTGGTGTAGTGTTGACTCCAGGGGTTATAGATGTCTACCAATCAGTCAAGTTGGCGAGTGGCACCCTTGGAGCACGTGGTGCATCCTGAAGGGCACGTCGCACAAAGGAAACACAAGTCGGTGAGTGGCACCCTTGGAGCACGTGGTGCATCCTGAAGGGCACGTCGCTTGAAAGAAACACAAGTTGGCGAGTGGCACCCTTGGAGCACGTGGTGCATCCTGAAGGGCACGTCGCGCAAAAGAAACATGATGATGTTAGAGTATTATGGTAAGGGTAGTGAAATTTTATCATATTGACAACACACAAGACGAAATGTGATGATTATTTATTGGCTTAGGGTTAGGCTGTTAAATTTAGGGTTAATAAAGTTGTTGTTTATTTCTATGCTAACGTTTAGGGTCGAGTTAATTTCAGGGTTAGTACTATAATTGGAATTTTCCAAACTCATAGTTCTATGATATCAGACTCTTCGATTTGATAAAGCTAGTCGCTCTGTATATAAGTCTGTGTGTGTGATTATTTTCTGTGTAAAGAATCCAGTGCTGTATCAAGAGTCTCTGGCCCTTTAAAGGTAGGGTTTCCACTCTTGCGACACACCTGACAGAGATTACTAGTTTCTTCCTGAGCAGTTGGCCAGGAGCCTATCTGACCTTCTCTCTCTCTGAAGTAGAGAACTAAGATTAAACGCCCTTCTTTCCTGTGTGGAAATAGTAAAATCTACTACTATGGATTATTCCATCTGTGTTCGTCTGTACATAACACAGTATGTCGTTTAATGCTTGCAGGTACTTGTCGTGCGCCTTACGTCTATGGTCGTTTAATGCTTGCAGTTACTTGTTGTGCACCTTATGTATTCTTTTTGTGATCATCGTGGTTGCGTCTTGTTAGTCGTCGGGTGGCAACATAGAGTCAAGTGTGTCTGTTCCTTTTTACACGCACGCACACACCTTAAACCAAAAAAAAAAAAAAAATTGCACCTGTTAAAGAGTTGTTGTCGTAACGAGGAGGATGTCACACATACTTGACTCGATTTGGAGTTCAAGGGGTTCCATTGATGCCTCTGCATCCTCGAAGTCCAAAATCCTACACACTCAGGAAAAACGAGTCAATATCACAAGTCTATGTCAATGTAGAAAAATAACATGTCATCAATTCATAACTCCTCATAATCATAATCAAATGCGCAAAACTATAATAATTTGGATCACTTGCCAGCAAGAGAGGGATGTCACAACTCAGTGCGTGCAAGAGAGGGATGTTACAATTTGGACCCCTATTCTCAACACCTTCTTCTTTGGGTTCGTTGGGTGCCTCTTCCTAGAGTAAAGGAATCTCTTCTTCAATTATTTCATGGACCGAATCTTCCTGAACATTGGTTGGGATCAATTCTTCCTCCTCCTGATTTAACAATAGAGGAATTGCTTTTGTATTCCTAAATTTCCACTCAATGATACTCCAAGTCCATGCTACTCGAGTAGGAGGTTGGGTTACAACACCTATAATAGACCCCACAAGAGGATTTTATACCTTGCTTGGATCTATCCCAGTCTTGAGACATGGTGATAATAGAGGAGAGACTTGTAACATGAAAACACAAAATACTCTAACCATAACGGTGCTAGAGTCCTTTAGGAAATATGAAATAAATATAGCCTTTGATCGTTGATGGAACAGTGAAAGTAAAATTATTGTAACAATGTTTAGTTTGACAGACGATCTCATTTTCAAGTGCAATCGAGTCAACCATAACTCCAACAATGAAATATTCCATAATTGAAACGTTATCCTTATGTAGGTTGATGGTACCAGTGAAAGGATTTCAAATAATCATGGTACCTTCTAGATTAAATGTTCATGAGGTGTGAACTTTTAGGGGAGTTGGGGAAATAAAAGCCACCAGGCATAGTAAGTACACAAAGTACCAAGTGGCACCCAAGAATTTGGTATACACATGCTCATGCATGCGAGTGTGACACCCCAACCAAGGGGTTACATCAAAATAATGGTTGAGGCCAAAAAATACCAAAAATCACCCCAAAAAAATTCATGGTAAAGTCCATTGATACCTTTCGCCCCCACACATAAGAATTTTCATTGCAGAGGCCATTAATACCCAAAACCTCCAAAATAATTATATTATAGAAACCAAATTCTTGTGGTTAGGGTTTGTAACAACATAAAAAAGGACATATAGGGTTCGTAGAATGGAAGGTGAGCCTCAAACCCTTCTATTTTTTTTAAATGAACTGTAAATATAAATAGGAACAAATAAAAGAACTATTATATTTTTTTAAATAGTTAAGGGAATATTTGTTAAGATGAGGAGAATGAAGTTGCAAACCTGAAATTTCTTGTCTACAATTTTTTATGTGACCCATGGTAACCAATTACATATTTCACTCTTCAAAATATATATCCACTCTAATACATTACCTAATAAATCTCTCTTTCAAAAGCTTCTCCAACTTTTGGAACACCAAGGGATTAGGGACTTGGGTTTTATTTAAGTTACTTTTACAAATTCTTCCCCATTTTTTGTTTCATGTTTCATTACATTGATGAAAAACACATGGTATACTTTTATATTAAGAAATTTTCAAACTTGTGGTGCACTTGATAAGTTTAATCACATCAGTGTATTATATTACCATAAATGCATTGCAAGACCAATTTCAATGAAAATAGAAGTGCAAACCTATGCATCTAGTATTTTCTGGGGGATTTTCATTCATGAAGAAATTATAATAATTTGTTTTTGTGTGTGCATCAATGCCCTTTGTATAAAAAAACACACCAATGTGCTACTGTAAACTAGGCATAATGGCTACGTAAAGAAGACCTTCAAAATTGTATTTGATGTTAGAATCTTATATGTTTCCAAAACATTCTTCTAGGAATAAAGATACCTATTATTTGTTCATTTATCTCAAATATAGGTGGAAAAGTGATAATATAAAATTCTAGGCTCTTAAAATTCCTCATTCCATATTATTTCAAGTTCACGAAGATCTCCATTTCCATTTTCTATAAGTCAAGATTTTATTTATATTTTGATTATCTTGCAAAACTTATACTACCTTTGTATGCGCATTTGAATAATTGTGCATTAAATATTGTAGGATAATGAGTCAAGATAAACTTTATATGCACATGATATTACACTAGTATAAAAGGTTGCAATATCTTATCTAAATGGAGATATTGAAAGAAAATGGCATATGAAAAACGGAAAGCTAATTTACCTCACAAATTGTAACATTCCATCTTCTAGTAACTATCATGGGCCAATTGTAATTCACTATGAATTAGATTCTTTTTATGATGCACTAATTGTATGTGGTTATTTAAAATGTAAATGAGTTATAATGAACCATCATCATGTCACACTACCCCATTATATTAATGACCGACTACCTAAAACTAATGGCTTGATATCTCCCTCTACACTCATGAATAAAATATGATATATATAAAGGATAATAGGAACACATATATATCCTTCTTTTACAACAAAAGGAAAAAACCAAGGTGTTTATGGCAGAGAGGTAGATAATATATGAGTCATTTCGGTGTACCTAGGGAGGACAAAATGGGGTCCCTAGGGAGGTATCCAAGGGGAATGATTTTGTAATGTGACAATTAGGAAAGGCCCACTTCGTTTTGGTGGGTAACGAATAGGGCCACTAGGTAGATAAATAAAATGAATATAATAATAAGGGGTAGTTGGTATAGACCCATAGGAATACTCATGAGAAAATATATATACACATGAGTATCATCGTGTTGAGATATGTTGGACATTGAGTATTATTTCGTAGAAAGCATGTCTTGTGGAGTGATTCCTTTCATAAGGAATAATTAATGATGTTACCCTACCTTAAGGGTTTTCTCTAAAATCAAAACTTCATTCTATTGTTTTCTATTGCATAGATATATTTTGTTATTCCCAATTTAATATCTACCTCCTATCTTGAAATCTATTAAGGTGCACACCAATGTTGAGTGTTCTAGTATAGCACCCATGGATTGTGGAGTGACTCCTTTCATAAACAATAATTAATGATGCTAGTCTACCTTAATGGTTTTCTCTATAGTATTATGCTCATTCTCTTGTCTATTATGTGCCTAACTATAATAGAAATTGTTGTGTACCTTAATAAAATTGGTGATGGAACATAGACATTAAATTAATAATAATGCAATAGATACACACAATACACGACAAGGGAATGAACACAAAAATGTAGAGAAAATAATTAAGGTATCATAACACCATTAATTATTTCTTAGGGATATAGTCATTCCACAAGCCATGTCTACTAAAATATAATAATCAACATATATCTTATCTCAATACAATGGTATTCATGTTTATTTATACTTTCTCATGAGTATTCATGTGGGTCTCTTCCAACTACCTCTTATTGATATATTGATTTCTTTTAACTACCTAGTGGGACTATTTGTTACCCACCAACTACCAAGTGGGTCTTATTCTATGTTCATATTACATAAATTATTCCCCATTGGGTACCTCCCTAGGCACCCCTTATTATTCTCTCTAGGTACAATATATTTTTTCTATTATGCTAGTGAGCAAATCAAGCAAATCAATGACACAATAGACAAAGTGGTTTGGGACAACCATTGGGATGGGGGAAAAGAGAAGGGAGTATATTCCAATCCAATGGAAAAATATGCATGATAAAGAGTAAGTCGCTTATATTCTGCTAAGTTTCTATAAAGTATCTATTTACGCTAAACTTGATAATATACGTTTTATCTCATGTTTTTTTTTATGAATACAACTGCAAATTTAGAAATTTATGCCATCGATAAAAAAAATATTACAATGTGTTGAATCACATTTTTTGAAGAGAAGAGAAGGAAATGGGACGATGGTAAGAAATAATTCAAATGGTTGAATGGTATAATTATTCCTTATCTTGATCCTTTAAATGAAAATATGCTAATGCTCTATCCCAACAAATGGGTGGATAACCATTTCAAAGAGAAATATGGTACATTTTATTATTACCCACATGGTGAAGAGGATGCACAAAACATAGGGGTTGAGTGTAGAATATTTTTAATAATCTCTCTGTGTCAATTGTTCATTTTGCAATGAACGTTTGAATTATAATATGTATTATGTTTTTATTAATTCCTATGTTACTTGAGATATGACACAGTCCGTTGTTTGCATTTTATTACTAGTGAAATTATTCACATATAGGTGTGAATGTGGACACCAATTTTTCACTAAGTATGTAAATGATAGACATATCACACTTGACTAAGGAGTGGATGTTGAGTTTCACCAATCTAGTCATGGTAGCTACCATGATCAAATCCTAATACAGGGGAAGTTAGATTATGTTAGAAAGGTGCAAGAGTTCATGCAACTGCAATTCTCGTATTTCTAATGTGTTATTTTTAGGTGCAAGTGGTGGGATACCTTTGACCAAAGTGATGTAAATGAGTATCATAATAATGAGATTATGTAATGTTCCCCAAAATTTCCAATAAAAAATTTTTATTATTGGAAATTTTGGAGAGCATTGCATATCATATCAAAGAAAAGGTTACATCACTTGGACCTTAAATAGGGCCAAAATATTTTCTTAGCATATATTTTTGTTTCATGGAAAAACTAACAAACAATTACTGTTACAAACAGAAAAACTTTATTTCTGTTGTGATCGTGGCAGCACAGAATGAAGAAGAGATCAGACTTGAGGAGAATCCTGAACAAAAGCCTCCTGAAGAACAGAGATAGAATAGTGACAGAAGTTCACCTACCGAGGTTCTGGAAACGATGAGAAATCTCATTGTCGAGTTGCAAGTTTTCAATGTAGACAATGAGAAACTGAAAAAGGCACCAACAGGAACAACAGGAAATAAATGAAGTTTTTCTACGAAGCATCGTGAAAAATAAGATCCCAAAGGAAAATAACGAGGAAGAAGAGGTCAACAAAAGGGCCTCCAAAAATTCTAGTTCTGAAGGAGAAAAAGTAGACAACTCTTCCAAAGGTACACCATCAGCAAAAGATAAAACAAAAACAGGGAGAAAAAGGAAACATGTGGACCATCTTGAGGGAGAGTTTAAGAAAACCAAACCGTCTACCTTTGACGGGGAATCCAGAATAGGGGAGGGGGATGAAGCATGGTTGTTAGACATAAAGAAGTATTTCCAGATATATAACTATTCCAGCAATATGAAGCTTAGAATGGCCATCTATAATCTGAAAGGAAAAGCTATCATATGGTGGCAGGACCTGAAGTTGTCCAAGGGTCTAAAGGAAAAACAGATGGAATGGTTGGATTTTAAGAAACAGTATCTCTCTGAAAGTTACTATGAAAGAAAAAAACAAGAATTTTAAGAACTATGACTCGGTCAAATGGCTATGGATGACTTGATAAACAAATTCCTGGAATTGTTAAGGTTTGTGCCTTATATTCAGGAGGACAAAGTAAAAATACAATGGTTCATAAGATGTTTACCATAGTCCTATAAGGACATAATTGAATTCGATAATCCCAAGTCCTTGAGTGAATTTTTTAGGAAGGCCCGAATGTGTTACGACCAATACAAACAACAGTCAGAATTTCCCAAGGCTTGGAAGGACAAGAAACAAGACCGAATGAACTAGCGGAAGAAGGGATATCAACCAACCCCTTTCAAAAATGCATCAAAGAGTATTCCAAGGAAATATTTTCACTCCAACAACTAAAAAACCCAAGGAGGTGGTAAACCAATTAATCTGGGAACCAAGAAGTTTGGGGATAGCCCCAAAGAACCGTTAAAATGTTGGGAATGTGGAAAACCTCACTTAAGGAGGAACAATCCATGTTTGACTTCAGTAGCCAGGACTATGGTTCACAACCTACAGGAAGCCTCTAATGTGGGAGATGTGGTTAGAAGATTACATCGGATCAACGCAACTTTGGATGGCCAACAAGCTGATCACCAGTCCAATGTAGTGGAAATTGAAGGTAAAATTAACAATAATCGTATTTATGTTTTAATTGATCCAAGATCTATGTTGAGTTATATTTCTCCCGGTGTAGTAGATTCAAATAAACTTAAGGAAACAAGACATGTAAAATCTTGGATAGTACAACTAGAAACATGAGCAAAAAGACAAGTATCTGATTTTATTTATGATTGTGATTTCAGTTTAGGTGGTCAAAACACAAAGATAAATCTGAATATTCTACCATTAGGTTCTTATGATATAATTATCAGAATGGTTTGGTTAGAAAGGCATAAAGTCATTTTAGATTGTTATGAAAAAGCACTCAAGTATAAAGACAAAAATGACACTGTTAGAACAATACAAGGTATACAAAAACCAGTCTCAATTAGATAGATTTCAGCTATGCAATTTAAGAAGTGCATGAGAAAAGGTTACCAAGATTTATGCCATCCAAGTGGCAAATCTATTGGAAAAAGAAAATAAACTTAAGTTAGAGGATTTTTTTGTCTTGCATGATTTCATAGATGTGTTTGTTTATGAGATACCTGAATTACCCCCAAGGAGAGAGATAGACTTTTCTATCGACCTACTGCGTGGTTCAGCTCCTATATCTAAGGCACCCTACCGAATGAGTTTACTGGAATTAACAAAATTAAAAATTCAACTACAAGAACTATTGGACAAAGAATATACCAGACCGAGTGTTTCACCATGGGGAGCACTCGTCCTTTTTGTTAAAAAGAAAGACGAAACTATGAGATTATGCATCGATTACAGACAATTAAACAAAATGATTGTTAAGAACAAGTACCCCTTACCTATGATCAATGATTTGTTCGACCAAGTAGGTGGGGAAAATATTTTTTTTTAATTGGAATTAATATCTGGTTATCACCAGGTTAGGATAAAATATTAGGACATAAGTAAAACAACATTCAGAACGAGATATGGACATTATGAATTTGTCGTTATACCGTTTTGTCTCACTAACACACCAACCACATTTATGTGTTTAATGAACAACATTTTCATTTAGTACTTGGATAAGTTCGTTTTGGTATTTATTGACGATATCCTAGTATATTCTAAAATAGAAGAAGAGCACGAAGAACACCTAAGGACAGTTATTCAAACTTTAATAAAACACAAACTATATGCTAAATTCGATAAGTGTGAATTTTATCAGAAGAAAATAAAGTACCTAGGACATGCAATATCTGAAGAAGGTATTGTAGTCGATCCGGAGAAAATAAGAGCCATCATGGAATGGTCGATTCCTAAGGACGTAGCAGACATCCCATCATTCATGGGAATCATTGGGTATTACCGCAAATTTATAGAGGGATTCTCCAAGATTGCATACCCTATCACATCATTACAAAAGAAGGGAACCAAGTTTGACTAGTCACATAAATGTCAGGACAGTTTTAATAAGTTAAAGGAATTGTTAACAATAGCACCCATTTTAAAGGTAGCAGACCCGGAAAAAGACTTCACAGTCTTTGTGGATGCGAGTAAAGAAGGTCTGGGTGGTGCCCTGACTCAGGAGGGGCATGTTATTTGTTATGAGTCCCGAAAACTAAAAGAGAAAGAACAAAACTATGTCACTCATGAATTAGTATTGGTAGTTGTAATACACACCTTAAAGATGTGGCGACACCATATAATGGGCAGGAAATTTTTGTTATTGACTGATAATAGTGGTGTGAAATTTTTGTTTAGTCAACCAGACCTTAACGCAAGGCAGGCAAGATAGTTGGCCTTCTTGAGAGAATTTTAATTTGAGGTAAGACACATCAAGGGTAAGGAAAATAAGGTGGATGATGCTTTAAGTAGAAGAATTCATGGGTTGTTTGAAATAAGCATTAGAAGGGAAGAAAGCGATCTTGAGTAGAGGATAAAAGTTGCAGGTAATAATGATGAAAATTACACTAAAACAATGGCAGATTTACAGAATAATATAGAAAATTCAAATAGAACAGATCTGAGTGTGGACCCAAATGGTCTAATACGATTTAAAAAATACAAAATACATACCAAATTCAACTAAATAAAGTTAACAGTTTTGGATGAAGTACACAAGAAACCATATTCTGGCCATCCGGGATACCAGAAAACGGTAACGGCACTAAGAAAGCTATTTTATTGGCCTAATATGAAGGGAAAAATAGAAAAATACTTATCTAAGTGTCAAGATTGTCAACACGTGGAAGATGAACACCAGAATCCAGCCAGCCTGTTGCAACCTCTACCAGTGCTGGAATGGAAATGGAGACTATATCACTGGACTTTATTACAGGTTTGACTAGAACTCAATAATAGAATGATTCAATTATGGTGGTAATCGATAAACTTAGTAAGTCTGGACACTTTATTCCTGTAAAGTCTACTTTTAAAGCTATTAACATTGCTGAAATATTCATGAAAGAATTTTTTAGACTGCACGGTATTCCTAAAATGGTGATTTCGGATAGAGACGTGAAATTTACATCTACATTTTGGAAAGAATTGTTTGCAAGGTTAAATACTAACTTGAATTTCACACAAGTTATCATCCACAAACGGATGGGCATACCGAATGAACAAACCAAATCGTGGAAGATATGATACAAATGTATGTAAGGACAAAACCAAGCAAGTGGGAAGACTACTTGCACTTGGTGTAATTTGCGTACAACAATGGTTACCAAACATCGGCTAAGATGACCCCCTTCGAATTATTGTACGACAGAGAGTGCACGACTCTGATTAGCTAGGATAACCCAGTTGACACACTCATGGTGGGACTAGAAATGCTCTAGAAAATGGAGAGTATGGTAAGAAAAGTACAGTAGAATTTAAAAGAGGCACAAGATAGATAGAAAAGTTATGAGGACCTGAAAAGAAGACAGCTGGAATTTCAAGTGGGAGACCATGTCTATTTAAAAGTCAAAGCCAGAAGAAGTTAACTAAATCAGGAAACTGTGCCAAGTTGGAACCCAGGTTTGTGGCCCTTTCGAGATCTTAGCTCGAATTGGACCATTGGCATACTAACTCGCACTTCCTGCAAATCTGAGAATCCATAATGTATTTCATATTTCTTTATTAAAAAAGTATGTTCATGATCCTACTCATATGATCAATTGGAACTTTGTGCAGGTGGAACCAGAAGGCGAGTTCCAAGAAGAACCTCTGCGCATTCTGGACAGGAGATAAATAACACTACGAAACAGAGTCGTCGCCCAGGTAAAAGTGCAATGGAAGCACTTTAGTCCTGAAGAGGCCACTTGGGAGTTGGAGGGAGATTTGTAGAAATCTCATCCAACCTTGTTCTGAGAAAGGGACTAACACTGAGGATAGTTTTGTACTGAAGGGGAAAAGGATGTGACATCCCTAAAGATAAATAAATTATTTTAAGTCTGAAAAATGCTTAGGAATTTATTTCCATTTTTGGAAAATTCGAAATTGGAAAATTATTGCCATTTATGGAAATTCTGCATTTTGAATTTAGTTAATTGTAAATTATGATTATGACTGTTGGGAAAAGATCTGATTTGACCCAACTAACTCTTTGACTATGACACTTATAAGAAACAAATATTTGTATATTTATTGTTGATGGAAAAATGGAACAACCAGTGGTCAGAAGTCAAGGGTAGGTAAAGGTGAGGCCAGAGGTATGGGGGCAGAGGAGTGTTAGTATGTTCCCAAGTAGGCATTCCCAAGTCAGTATGGATGGGTGTAAGTTCCCAAGGAAAGGATGCGGTTAAGTTCCCAAGGACGAGGGATTAGGTATGAGTTTGAAAAGGCTAGTCCCACCAAAGTCTGTAGGAATGAGGTTTTGAAATCAGTTGACCATGACTCCATGAGTGGGGAACATGTTGGAAATACCTCAGGGTTGAATGTTAAAAGTGGAAAATCAGGAATTTGACCATTGGCAGCCCTTGAAAATCAAGGATTTAGAAAGCTGTGAAAATTCCCAAGGGAAAAATACCTAGGAACAAATGCTTTTGACATATATAGCATATCAGAGAAGGCAGGACACTGCCTAGCATCCCTGGGGGGGAATAATCATCACTTGTTGTTATGAACATTGTTTTTCTAAGTGTGAGGTAAGGAGAAGTTTTCTGAAACTGAAGGACTATTTCTAAGAGGAGTTCTAGAATTCTCCCTCATGGGTTCATGGTCAGGCTAGGGGGTGAGCGGAGCAAGTAGATTGGTTTTTCCGTTCTAAGGTTGGGAGGAAATTGGTTGTTCCATTTGTTGTTCAAAAACTATTCAGATATTTATATCTACTCTTTCTCTGACTGAATGTTATTTTGAATTAAATGACTGATAGAATACATATGTTTAAATTCTCGAGGAATTATTCTGTTGATTTAGTTACTGATTGAATGTTATTTGATTTAATGGTTGATAGAACACATCTGCTAAATTTTGGATGAATTATTTTTGTTGATTAAATTACCGATCGAATGTTATTGAGTTGATGGCTGATACAATACATCTATTTAATTTTGGATGAATTATTTATGTTGATTAAATTACTGAGTGAATGTTGCTTTCTTTTGATTCAATAGCTGATAGAGTACATCTATTTAATTTTGGAAGATTTAGTTATGTGGACTAAATTACTGATGGAATGGAATAAACTATAGGATAAACCCTTACAGTTAATCGTATTGTTTAAGTAAGCTTCTTGTGTATATTAATCGTGAATGGAACTGAATGATGTAATTATACTAGAGGATACATCTAGGTTAAATGAAGTCAATTCTATTTTTTAACAGTGAAGACATATGATTTATGTATGTGTAGATAATCAATTAAAGTAAATAATTAGATTGTACAAATGATAAATAAAGCACTGGAAGTATACTTGAGCTTTATATATATATATATATATATATATGACGGAAATATCCTTATATAGAGAGATATCTACCTATATATAGAGTGGTTGTACATAGATTTTCATAACTACTTAAATATCTAACAACTCATACCATAAGTTCATCCATGTTGGAAAACATGAGAAAAATTGAATAAATCTTCTATCTTTATGACTATGACAGTGGTATAAGAATTGTACAGCTTAGATATCTCACAAAACGAAGAGCTTTGTTTTGATATACACTAATGTAAGGGTGAAACTCACTATATAAAGACACATGAAATATGTTCTAACTTTCAGAATTGGACCAATAGAAAATAATATATATCCACGCCCTACAAGCGCTACAATTTGCAACTATTAAACAGTGAAAATCCTATTTGAAATTCTGGAGTTTATTTTTTATTAATCTCTTTAAAACGGTTACATATATAAATTATCAGATGTCTATAAGAGCCTGGAATAAGCACTTTCCACGAAGATAGTACTCTAGCGCAAAAATTGCATCATTTCCTTGTAACTACGAGCACATTTTTAAGCACTATAATTAGAACCCAAATACCTTTTCTGGTGTTCAAAGTTATCTTGAATCTAGAAGATTTCGAATGAAGAAATTCCTACAAGGAAAAAACGCGAATCTATAATTAATAATAGTATTTCTTTCATCAGAAGGATAATTACCATAATGATTCAGGAAATGAAATTAATGCAAGTCTAAGTCATGAGTTTTACTTAACTTGCGATTTTGAGAACTGAAGTTGTCCTTCCATTCGCAACATTGTTGAGGTTCGTCCATAAGCCCAAAGGGGCAATTTGATCAAAGAATTCTTGATGGGTACCCTCGCAACAACAAGGGTCCAATCATTAGATTTGGTAACCGAAATTTTCTCATTTGATCGTTCAAGAATTAAATCAACAATCCATGAAGAAATGCATAACCAATTTCTGAGAGGTTGCATAGTATACGCATGCCAAGTATTTTAATCAAAGTTTAAATGTTGAATTGAATACTATATGATGAAGGAAATGAATTATTCAAAACTTAAACACAGATTTAAACATTATGTGTTGAAAGGTACACATACAGATAACAATATCAACTGAAGGAGAAGTGTAAATTTATAGTTTAATTACAGACTTAAATTTATTGCATACTGGAGGACATGCATTTAACAAAGTTTACTCAGTGTGCATACACCCATATTATATATCTATATATATATATATGTGTGTGTGTGTATCGAAGGACATTACAACAATCAGTTAAAAAGAAAATACAGACATGGGATCCAACTAGTGGGCCTTGAAAGAACCTACAGAGTAGTGACTTCCAAAGGAAAACTCGACACAATAAATAACCTATCGAGATAAGGGAATGTCATAACGCCCTGTTGAAATCGAATTGTCCTTACTAAATAGAATGTGATATTCAACGCAGAGTATGGAACTCTGAAGTACATACCGAAAGGATATTTATACAGTCACAAGAACTCACATCCGTGTCACACTGTACAAGATAGCAGTAACCATTACAAGATTTATCAAGGAATGACGACAAACCCCAACATAGAATTTATCAGTTTGTATTATTTTTTCATAGTAAAGGGGAAAACGAATGAGAACGAAACTTATCCGCATTTTCAATTCTCTCCCTAAGTCAAGATAAAATAAACCAACCCAGATGGCATGACGATCAAGTTAGTGGGAAACTAGAACAGTGAGGGGTTATCTTTATAAGGGATCAAAACTTAAGTTACCCAGATCAAAAGGAAAATATACTTATACGGAATCTGGATAGTACCACCTCAAAAGTTACAGAACAACGAAGACAAAAAACCAATCAAAATTTTTATCAAGTAATCATAGGAGCAACCAAAATACGTTTGACATTTCCTACACCTTACAGGTAATTTTAGTAATTGAGTTCAGGAAACATACCAGGTATCAGGGTGAAATAGAGGGATGTGTAATGACCTTTCCCCTACATGGAATAAGAGCCTCCCCATCGCCAGAGTCATATGCCAAGTGTAGTTGCAGGGTTATTTGCAGAGGCATTTTCTTCCGAAGCTACACAGCACAAGAAGGGATTGAACAATAGCCTCGAGGAAGACCCATTTCCTGTTGGATTAATGGTGGGAACTACGCACTATACCTGGACCATGTGATTAGAGCAAGGTGGCAGAAAATCAGTAGGCACATAAGTCGAATGATGGGCCAAAGGAATACGCCATAGTGGAAATTCAATTTCGCAGACAAAGCTCATTAAGGCGTGACAGTTACTCCCCTATGGTCCTTTTCAACATTTATGGCAAGGGAATGACAGTCCAGTTAGGGTATGGTTTAGTTTTTTGGGATGTCGGTCTTCATTTCCTAGCTCTTGCATATCGGATCATGTATCTTCACCCTAGAGTTAGTCACCACGAGGTCATTAATCAGTGAAGGATGAGTATTGTGTGCCAACTGTGAATCATAACCACCTAAGTTTTTAACACCATGCGCACTGAGGACAGGATAATAATAACTGCGTGTAAACATAGACACTTCCCACATGTGAAAACCATAGTGTCCCTACCTTACCTTTGATCATCGTGTGTTTACACTCTAAAAAAACAAGTGTATGATATGTCATGAGAGTTCTTTCGAAGTGAAATTTAAGATCTAAGGAACCCCTATATTCTTTTATGAGTGTTCTATACATATGAAATAGAAAGTATAACATGTATGTATATATACAGTCATGCTATGAAAATAGAAGAGAACTATCAAGGTGTATGTATATTATATATATGAAAGTGTTATACAAGTAGCTTTAAGTTCCAAATCAACTAATGGTTAGTTAGTAGGATTACTAGTTCACTTGTGTTATGAATAGGGCTGAGATAGCCATAGATAAATGCTTATAATTTAACTTGCAACTGCAACGAAGAATTAGTATGTGTATGTTTTGTATTATAGTGAATGAATTCCTAAAGGGTTGAAATGATGAATGATCGACTCCAAGAACCCCTAATAAAAAAAAAATTATTGGAAAATTTGGGGAACATTACAGATAATATATATCAACTCTAAAAGGATGTGGGATGAAAAGAAGGAGCCTTGCACTATCTCTAAACACCAAAATAAAGTGTTATTTTACTTAGATGTGTTCGATAGAGATTGATGGTTTGTACTAAGACATAATCTTAGAGGAAAACATGTTTACGAAAACAACAATTATATCATGTCAATCAAGGAAGATAATCAGGGTGATGGAAACAAATAGGTGATATGTACATGTTTTATTTCAACATTTATTTTGTGGATGTGTCATTTTATTATGGATTTATATAATTGGCTAAATGTTTATATATTTTTAATTATCTTGTTTTTAATTAGTTTTTGTAGTTTTTTCATAATAGTTATATAGAGAAAAGTTGACCAAAATTATCATAGATAATATAAGTATAACAAATGAAGATTTTGCAAACTCATTTATTGAGTATATTTATGCATTATTAGTTCTTAACAAGTTTTAATAATTCAATAAAATACAATACCAAAGTCATTTTTTCTTCATTTCATGATGTTCGTGAAAAATCAATAAGCACTTATGACCATCATCTTGAAAAGAATTTTTTTTTTTTTTTTTGTAACTTCAATCTCCTTAATGAATTATGAATTATTTTTAATTTTAAGATCTCCATTTTGTTTCTATTGCAAAATTAACATTAACAACTATTATTGGAAAAGTAATCACTTTCATTCATGGTATTTTATATCTCTTCTTATATTTAATACAAAATTTAGAATTATTTTCATGATTTAATAAAAGATTTAATAAAACAAATTCATGATTTAAAAAATTAATCAAATATGATTGGGAATTATTTTCATGATTTAATATGAAAATTGATATTGCTATAAATCTAATTTAAGTTAACTTGGAAACATGAGACAAAATATCACCAAAGTCAATTCCCTCTACTTAGGAATAAACTTTTGCTACTAACCGAGCTTTGTATTTCTCCATTTTTGCTTCTATAATTAACTTCTTATTAAACACCCATTTTCTTCCAATGGGATTTATTCTAGTTGGAAACTGTACTAGATCCCAGGCCTCGTTCTTTTCCAGCACTACCATCTCTTCCATCATGACATTTTTCCAGAGTTTTCTATCCTCTGAATCGACTAGCTCCCTAAGAGTTCTAGGATCATATTCAGTAGTAAAGAAAGAAAAAATTGAATGGAAATCAAGTGTAGTATACATTTTTGGTTTACTTGTTTCATGAACCAATCTCCTCAATACTGGAGTATGAGGATGTTCTTCTTCTGATTCTTATTTATCTATAGAGTTTGATTCATTATCCTTCAACTCAAACTCTATTTTCTTTGTTTCTTCCTTACTTGGTAGGACTTCCTGTTAGAAACATCTTGGATTTATTTAAATACCACATTTTGTTTGTACACTACCTTCCTATTATTTGGGTTCAAAATCTTATAACCTTTTATAACATCTTCATACCCAATAAAGATACACTTTTCAGTGGTTTTATCTAGCTTACTCATGTTTTCTTTTGGAATGTGAACATAGGAATCATAACCAAATACCCTGAGATGTGTGAGAGAGGGTTTATTACCAGTCCATACCTTCTGTGGATTCCTTTCATCCAGTGTTGATGAGGGTGATCGATTGGCCAGGTAACATGTAGTACCCATTGCCTCTGCCCAAAATTCCTATCCTAACCCAACACTAGTGAGCATGCACCTTTCTGTTTCCATTAGCATTTTGATAATTCCTTATAAAACTTCATTTTGATGAGGTGTATATGGAGTAGTATTCAAACTTTTTAAACTGCACTTCTTAAAAATTCTTCAAATTCATATCTGCAGAATTCTCCACCATTATTCATCCTCAACACCTTAATTTTTTTCTCTGTTTGATTATCCACAAGATACTTAAACTCTTTAAACCTATCAAATACTTCATATTTCTTACTGAGGAAATAAATCCATGTATTCCTCAAGAATATATATATAAATGAGACATAGTAAACATATTTTCCAAGTGATGGAACCGACATAGTTCAAAACACATCATTGTGCACCATCTATAAAATATCCTCTCAGGCTCTCGTAGCACCAAAGGATAATCCTACATGATTCTACTTCCCATATAATAAATGGTCACATAAATAAAAATACAAAGATAAATTTGTCATACCTTCAACCATACCTTTACCATGTTTTACTTGAAATCCCTTCTCCCTAATATTCCCCAGTCTTTGATGCCATAACATTGTATTTTCTCTAGAGACTGTAGGGTTTTTTTTCTTCTTCAGCTCCAATCTCAAGAACATTGAAATTGTTGCACCCATCACTAATAGTTATTCCCTGCATCTTATATAGAGTTATGAATGGAAATCCCTCAACAACACCATTTCACCTCGAACCATCCTATAGGTTTCTTTTTCAAGAACTAATTTTACACCTACATCATTCATTTTTCTTACATAAATAAAATTTATGGCCAATCCTGGGATGTGTAGAACTAGGGAGTGTTTTAATCCTTCCATCCATGAGCTTAAACTTGAATTTTCCTCATCCTTGGATTTTGGTTGTCGAGTCATCACCTTGGAAAAAATCACCTCCATCATACCTTTCATATTCAAAAAACCACTCCCTATGAGGTGTCATATGAAAGGATTCACCTAAGTCAACCAACCATGCCTCATGATCTACATGTGTTCTTGAAGAATCCATGTACACATCCCCTCCTTCTTCTGTGGAGGTTTTTTCTTTTGTAGAAAGAGAATCTTCATATCCCTTCCCTCTCTCAACACTTTTGGATCTCCATTGTTTCTTGTAGAGCCCTTGTTTTCCACGTCTCCAACATACCTTTACAATTTTTTCGAGATATTTAGATCTTCCCTTAGATTTAGATTTCCCACTTGAGTACTTATATCTATTTATTTCTTGGGAGAGTCCTCTTGTAAATAATAAATTCATTCCCTTTCATTTCATGTCTTTCTATATCATCCGTCAAAACATAAAGTAGTTTTATTACTACCTATTACCATAACTAGACTATCCCATGAGTATAGTAAAAAGAACAATAAACCGATACACTTATATTCATAAAAAATATTAATATCAACAAATAATAACTAACTTACCATTGTATTGAAGGTATTCATATTCTTTGTCATGAAGTATCCATCTTTCATCCTCAGGTCTTACAACTTATTCTGGAACAATAGTTTGGTTACTATGGTCTTAGCTTGATACAAATCCCCTAGCTTATTCTGTAAATTGTTAGTTGTAGATTCCCATGACACATTCAGTAATAGTGAATTTGAGAGACACAACTAGATTGTGCTCTTCTCCTTTTGATCCAAATTTTCCCAGTCTTCTAGTCACATTCTTGTAGGTGTAATACCTGGATCCACAATGATCCACTGATATTTGTCCACCAATAGATCTTCCATCTTGATCTTCCATAGCTCAAAACATTTCCCATCAAATTTATCAATCTCTATTTTCGAACTACACGTCATTTATTTCCACTTGAAGAATTGATATTGTATACCTACCATTGTAATAAGGTTTATCACATACCCGAGACAAACCCTTGACCCCAAAGGATTCCCCCTAAAGCCAATAATTTCTCTGATATAAATGTATATCTTAACCTTGTACAATTAATTACCACAAATAGATTCCTAATATAATAGAAAGGATGCAGTGGCACACATACATTACATGAATATTTTTACCCTAGAAACCCAAATCGAGAAAACCAACAACCTTTTTAGAGTGGCACCTCTAATATTATATTCATCATATATCTTCATTTTTTACAATACAATATATATAGGATCCTGCAGCATCAAAAATGATTAATCCATTGACCTAGATGAGTTAAAAACCCTAATTCCATAACTTGAGCTAGAAAACCATAAGTGAAAACCATGTGCCAAAACATTGCTAAAAAAGAACCCAAAATAATGTAGAAACCTTGCCGAATCGTAATAGTCCTTAATAGGAAAACTATAGAATGTTTGACAATGTTTTTATAAAAATATTCAAATTTATAAGGATTCTATATATTTTTCTATAACATTTAGGTTATTTGTAAGGTAAAGTAATTTTATTCTACAAAATTTTGGTGAATCGGTTTTATAAAAAAAGTGGAAATAGGACAATAGTTTTTTGGGAAAAATCATGGAAAATTATCCCATGGACGATATATAGCCCCTAAAATTTTCCCTATACAGGGGGTCTACCCCCTATTACGACCCCCTAGATAGGGGGTGTCTTCCCCCATATGATAACCTGGGAAGGAGGGGGGATATTCCCCCTTTGCAACCCCCCTTATGACCCCCCTACGCACCCAGTGGAACAAAAACACTAGGTTTGGTTATGAAAAGAATATAACACATACCCAACACCTTGTCCACCTCATAATCCTCCTCCATCTATAGATAATGATAAAAAAAATGA
>JASDQU010029743.1:9727-29077 GCA_032191745.1 Picea mariana | reverse complement strand
GTGGTTCACCCAGTGTGGGCTACGTCCACCAGAGAAATTTCCAGGTCCTTCCTTTATTATTATCCAGCAAATGAAGGGATACAACCTACAACAAAACCCGCTGTAACTTCCTCTTCTTTCTCTCACAGTCTCCTCTCTCTGAATACAATATTCACTCACATACATAGCCGCAATACATTTCCCTCATAAAAGAGGGTTGCCTTCTAGGGCAAAAAACCCTAACATAATCTCTACCGTTAGATCTGCGACCTTATAATGAACGGTCCAGATTTACAATGAAATTACAATATACTTTTATGAGGCAATTTTTGCTTCGGGGGCTTCGCCCCCGAACCCCCGCTGGGGGCCTACTTGCCCCCAGACCCCCCAGCCGGGGGGATNACCATCCTACATAGCCGTAATACATTTCCCTCATAAAATAGGGTTGCCTTCTAGGGAAAAAAACCCTAACATAATCTCTATCATTAGATCTGCGACCTTATAATGAACGGTCCAGATTTACAATAAAATTACAATATACTTTTACAAGGTAATTTTTGCTTCGGGGGCTTCGCCCCCGAACCCCCATCAGGGGACGCTGCCCCCGAACCCTCGCTGGGGGCCTACTTGTCCCCAGACCCCCTAGCCAGGGGGATAGCCCCCCCGGACCCCGCAGAGGGGGTACCCCCCCTCTGCACTCCCTCGCGTGGAAGAGTGTACATACTTCTGGGGTGTAAATACTTCATGGGGTATAAACATGGCTGAAAACAAGGACCTCTGAATCAGGAAGATAATCAGGCTCCACAACCAACAATATGGTTGTGGATGTTCTTCATCAAAGACATTCGAGCAAAGGTGTGTGTGTTGAAGGAAAGAGCCATTGGAAGGGATCTTGCAACATCAAGGCATGGGTTGTATTCTCCACTTTCATTTAATATAATGTAGTAATACATTTCTTCCCTATAAAGGTGTCTTTGCTTTTATTGTATAACTCCTTGATCTTATACATGGAATTCATTGGAATATATATATCATTGTTCTCTCTCATTGTTGGTTTGTGCTTCTTAACAAGTTGACCATCCCACAAATCCAAAGATGGAGCAACAAGGATGACACTATTGAGGATCAAATGTCATTTAAATGGTATGTTATTTGTCCCTCTCTGAACTAGTTTATATGACAATGAAATCTAAGGAGAAACTTCTTCCCTATTTTGTTCTAGCTTCTTGTTGAAGTTAGGGAGATTAGTTTGTGTCTGCACTTACCGATTTGTCCGATAAAAAAATTGGTGACCATACTGGGGTGAACTTTGCCCAAATTTGTCTCTACTTCTTGGGGTGAAATTTAGTCTTGGTGAATGATTGGTTTGCATATTTTAAGCGTGAATTTGATTGTTTCTCAAGTGTTGAGAGGATTTTTCATAAGTTTTATCTTTTACTTCTTATTTCAAGGGTATAATCTCAAGGCTTTGTCGCTGAGTGCTTTCTCTTAATACTTCTATTGATAATATTTCCCAGGGTCTATCTGGAGGGCCTAATATTTTTATTCCACATGGGTATAATGGTTCTAGCGGTTTCATTCCTACACCTACCCAGGTTCTCTCCAGAGGGCCTAACATTCCTCCTCCACCTTCACTTGGAGGATCTAATCGTCCTCGCCCAAGTAACTCCAATCAAGTTGGAGGGACAATTCATTATGTCGCTTTTGGTTTTCAAATTCCTATTGGAGGCCAACCTCAGGTTGGGGTCCAACCCCAAGTTGGGGAAAAACCTAAAGTTGGGGGGCAACCTCAAGTTGGGGGTCTTAACCCAGTGTATGGACAATATACACCTGGATAACAATTACAACCTTGGAATTTTCCTTTCCAAGGAAATCAACAACCTCCTGAGGGGAAAACTCCTCAAGTAAATTCTTTCGTACCCTCTGATCCCAAGAAATCATATCCAAGCTCTGTAAATCCTAACTGGGGTCAAGCTTTTTAGTCTAATGATCCTTTCAAGGTAGCATAACTAATCAACCAACACATGTTGGCTACATGACTCAAAACCCTCCACCACTGAATTTGACATGACCCTCTAACTATCTGCAAACTACTTATGGTCCTACTGGTATACCTACGAGATTACCTCCTCAAAATTACCAGTTTCCTCAAGTGAACAGACAACTGTCATTTCTTGCTACTTTGGATTTACTAGATTTATCTAGGACTTTGAATGATCCTATCTTGCATTCTCCTTATTGGCTAGTCATACCTGCCATGTTACCATCAGGCATTCCTAAGTTTGATGGTCGATCGGGAGAAGACCCAAATAATCACATCATGACATTTCATCTTTGGTGTTCATATAACTCCTTGATGGATGACTCCATTAGATTATGTATTTTCCAACGAACTCTTACGAATTTGGCTGCCAAATGGTATATCGAATTTCCCCGAGGATTCTTCAATGATTTCAACACCTTAGCTATGGCTTTCTTAACACATTACCAGCTACCGATACGATATGAGACATGAACCAAAATTTTGAGTTCATTTAAACAATCCTCTTCTACTCATATTTCAGATCATATTCATGAGTGGAGGAGGAGAAGACGCTTAATCAAAGTTCCCCTTTCTGACCAATTATTGGATGAGTGGTTTACCAAGTCACTCATTGGTCCTACAGCCCGTGATGTTTCCATGGGTGGTGTCGTCACTGAAGAGCAGGCGATTAGTCTTTCTCAATACTTGGATCTAGTTTATTCACAAACATGCACACTATATGACTTGATCCCTGATCCTCCTCACCCGTCTACAAATCCAACCCCAACACCTCCAGTTTACTAAGATCCTGCAAGGGACCGAGACACCTCCTACACCCACCATTTTTTCACAACCTTTTCCTTCTCATCAATAGGCCCAATTGGTTATTCATGACCAACCTTCTCCCTATACCACATATTATGTACTTATGTGTACTGGTGACTCCAAGAAGAACGAAGTTTCAGTTGCTACTTGAGACAAATATTATTCTCCTTCAAAAGAGAAAGTTGATGATTCACCACCTCCATTAGTTCAACCTCCTCCATCAACTTCACCTCCCAACGGTCCTCTTCATCTCGAACAACCGATTCTATATACAGTTCTTTGTCCTCCTCCTAAGGGCGTCGTTTGTAAGTCGTCATTCAACCCCCACACACATGCCGCTCAAAACTACAGTATTGTAGAAGATCTTGTATAGACACCTTCTATGATGTTGGCTCTCAAAGTCCTTCAAAGTTGTCCTACACAATAGAAGGCATTGTTAAAGGCTATTGGTGGAATTGATCCTACTGATACAAACTTGATAATATTTGACTTGGAATATCACATTCCAAGAATCCCTCATCAATTAGCATTTGAAATACAAGTTGTGGAAAATAAGAACATTTGTCGAACCATTGTTGATGAAGGAGCTTCGACTTGCGTCATGTTCGTTACTTGTTGGAAAACCATTTTCTCTCCTGCCCTTACCAAGTCACACAATACTCTAAAATATTTTAATGGTATAGGATTTAAAACTTATGGTGTTCTTCCTTCGTTATATATTGCATTAGAAGGCAAGGTGGTTACTGTTGAGGTTGAGGTGTTTGATGCACCTCTCGATTACAACCTTCTACTTGGCCGTAATTGGATTGATTCTATGCGTGCGATTGTTTCTACTCTTTTCCATGTGATACATTTCCCTCACTAACGAAAAGTTGTTACCGTAGATCAAATCACCTTCTTTAGTTCCGATTCACGCACTAGTAATGTTCCTTTCATTGCGAAAATGCCTCYTGGTTATGAGAATGTTGATGTGGGTCTTTTAAAAGATTCATCGTTAATGGGTACTTTCCCCATTCCACCACTAGATATTCCTCCTCCTTTTGTCGCTTCAATTAACATGATCTCAAGAACTGTTGGTGAAATCCCTGAGTCTTATGACCCTTGGATAATCCCTAGCTCTGACGATTGTCTTCCTTATGACGACCAAATGCCTTTAAGTCTGGTGGAATTGACTTATCAGGCTATTCAATCGACAACTCCTTCTCCTCGTTCTCTCTTAGATACGTCTCCTGATCTGTTTCACGTGGTATTTCACACCGATGAGATGATCATGAAAGTTATTTCCATGGAAGATACCCCATGGGATGATGGGCATCATCGTTCTATCCTCTTCTTGGAACCTGAGACTCTAGAGAGTTATCAACGTATTTCGAATCCGTCTACTGTCATTACTATTACCCATGTTCCTGAAACAACATGTGATGTTGTGTACAAAGGGAACTTGGGAAATATTTCACCCACCATCCCTCTAGATATTTTGATTAAACCCAGAATCATGGAAAATGTTCATATCGGTGCCTCATGTTCTCCTGATGAGGTCCAAATTTACAAGGCCCTTTTCCAAGAATTCCATGACATTTTTGCGCAGAGTTATGAAGAGATTCCTGTAATTGTTCCAAATATTGTTGTACATGAGATTAAGAATTACCTGGATGCTAAACCCGTTCAACAGAGACTTTTCCCAATACATCCACGCAAAGTTTCTTCTATTAAGCTCGAAGTTGAAAAACTTCTTTAAGCCGGTTTTGTCTACCTTGTAGCGTTAACTGATTGGGTGTCTAATCTTGTTCCAGTTATGAAAAAACAAGGCATGATCTGTGTTTGTGTTGATTTAAGGGATATCAACAAGGCTTGTCCCAAAGATAATTATCCAACCCCTTTCGTTGACTAGATCGTTGATGATTATGCCGGGAGTGAAATCTTCTCTTTGATGGATGGATTCTCTGGCTATAATCAAATCAATATTTTACCTGCGGATCAACATAAGACTGCTTGTATTTGCTCTTGGGGAACCTTTGCATACCGAAAACTCCCTTTTGCTATCAATAATGTTGGTGCGACTTTTCAACGTGCTATGTCTTATGATTTTCAGAATATTAAGCACACTGTAAACCTTACCTAGATGTCTTACTGGTGCATTCCATGTGTCGTTAGGATCATCTGACACACTTACGAGCCATTTTTCTACGCTGTCGATATTATCACATACGATTGAATCCACATAAATGCGTTTTCTGTGTGAAGTCTGGACGAATTCTTGGTTTTATTGTTTTCACACATGGGATTCAGGTGGATCCTTTGAAGGTTGAATCTATTCTCAATTTACCTCCTTCTACATTATGCCAAATACAAAGTTTGCAAGGAAAGGCAAACTTTTTACGTCGATTCATCCCTAATTATGCTGAACTAGCGAAAGGTTTCACTCGACTTCCTAAGAAGGGTCACAATTTTGTATGGGGCAACATTGCCAACAAAGCCTTTGAAGCTTTGAAACTTGCCTTAACCCTTACACCACTCTTATTTCCCCTTGATTATCGTTGAGATTATTTCTTATACTTAGCTGCTTCAAACTCTACCATAGCTATGATTCTAGTCCAAGAGGATGATTCGCATGATGAACATGTTATCTGTTATTTGAGTCGGAGTCTCATGACCACCGAAACAAAATACATGCATGTGGAGAAACTGGCCTTGGCAGCTGTTCAAGCTGTTCAACGTTTTCGTCATTATATCTTATTTCGCAAAACCACCATCATTTTCAATTGCAACCCTATGCAACACATCCTTACCCGACAATTGTTGGGGGGAAAATACTCCAAATGGATAATGATTCTCCAGGAATTTGATTTGGAGTTTGAGAGAGCCAAGTCAAAAAAATCTTTGGTTTTTGCCGAGTTGATATGTGACCTTCCCTCCATTGAGACAACAACTGTGGTAGATGATTCCTTTCCTGATGAGTATCTCTTTCTGATCATTTCAGACGACATATGGTATGGATACATTATCATTTATCTCCAAACCCAAACTTTTTGGCCTGATCTTTCTTATGTAGATCGTCGTCGTGTTCGGTATCAATCCCATCAATACATCATCCTCGGTGATACCCTTTACCATTGTGGTATTGATTCTGTATTTTGACGATTTCTAACCTATGATGAAGCTGAGAAAGCTATAAATGACTGTCATTCCGGAGCATGTGGCGGTCATATGTCTGGGTATTCCACTTCCAAAAATATCTTACGAGTTGGTTACTTCTGGCCTTTGTTGTTTAAGGATTGCATTATTGCTGTTATGAAATTCCACACTTGTCAAATGTATAACAATAAGATCCGATCACATCCTGCTCCTCTTTACCCTGTAGTTTCTATTGGTCCATTCGCTAAATGGGGCATTGACTTCATGACATGTAACCCTCACTTGATCAGGGGGCATGGATACATTATTGTAGCCATGGATTATTTCACTAAATGGGCCGAGGCGATGCCTACATTTGATAATATTGGGAAAACTGTAGCGTTGTTCATATTCAATCATATCATTACTATATTTGGTGTCCCTCAAGCCATCGCCCATCGTCACTAACCATGGTAGTCATTTTCGCAATTTCATGATGTATGAACTTACCGAGAAGTTGGGTCTTCAACATGAAAACTCCACACTTTACTATCCACAGGCCAATGGCCAAGTTGAATCAATCAACAAAGTTCTCACTACTATGCTTTGACGGATGGTAGGAATTCACTAGTCAAGCTAGCACATGATTCTCTTCTCAACATTATGGGCTTATTGGACGTCTGTTAAATCTTCCATAGGGTTCATGCCTTTCTAGTTAGTATATGGTATCGAAGCTATTATGTTGATTGAATGTGAAATCCCATCTTTGAAACTAGTTGTCGAACTTCTCCCTAATGCCTTAGCCGAAGAGGAACGTCTCTTGTATTTAATGCAATTAGATGAGACTCACCGTGATGTTTCTTTAGTCATAGAAACTCAAAAAAAATGTGTCAAAGCTCAATACGATAAGCATGTCAAACCACATGTTTTTTCTGAGTGTGATTTAGTTCTCCTTTACGAACAAGATCACAACTTATTAGGGGCCAGTAAATTCAAGCCCATGTGGCGTGGCCCGTATATTGTTAAACGAGTGTTGGAGAAAGGGGCTTATGAGCTGGTAGATTATGATGGAATTCCTTTTGGTGAACCCATAAATGGGATTTACTTGAAGAAGTACTAGGCTTAAAATATTTTTGCATGAGTGCTTTGTATTTTTAGTGTATCGTACTCTAGTGTGTGCTTTTTTCATTTCTTGTTCCGCCTTTATGCTGCTTACCTTGCATTGTGATTGGTTTCTAGATGTCGGTGTCTTCACTACCCTATGTCGGCTTTGCTGATGGTGCTAGTTGCAGTACTCAAAACCTAGCGTCTACTGCATGGGAAATCTATGCACCTACAGATGAGTTGATTAGTCTACACAATGTTTGCCTTGGTCGTGCAACTAATAATATCGTAGAATAAAGTGTAGTTATCGAGTTATTAATTAACCCAATTTCATTTTGCATCCGTCATCTTATTGTACGACTTGATTTACAGCTAGTAGTGTTGCAATTGCATAACGTTTATTCCATCCAAAGTCCTACATTGTTACAGGTATACTTAAGAATTCGCCTCTTGGAAAGACATTTTGATTATATTGAGTATCAACATATTCCTAGATGTCTAAAAACATTAACATATGCATTGGCTAATTATGTTTTAGATAGACAATTACGCCATTTATAAATCCAAACACACATTTTAAATGACAAGTAAGCCGGTAGGAACTTTATATTAATACATCAAAAGTTATAAAAAGTGTTTTTCGTGAGACCAAAATGTCAAAATAGTGAAGCTCATGGATTCATATACATAAGAATCAAGGATGTTGCTCGCTATAACAAACAAATTCCCGTTCTACTCTACAAAGCAGTCGACCAATGGATGTTGATACACCAATTGTATGGCGTTGATAGCATCGAGGTAACTCGTCCATTGTGATGTCAGGGATGTTCATGGTTAATCCCTCTAGGTTCTGTTCGATATCCTTGAGATCTTCAACACCCACCCCTCGACCCACCACTGCACCTATCTCTCCCCGTATCTGAATAGGAGATGATCCTAGATGCCGATAAAGCACCACATCTGCATTTTTGAGAGCACTTGATTAGTCTCGGATAAATGACAAAAACATTTTATAATTAAAATACCAAAAACAACATATAATGAAAAATAATTCTTACCTATTTCTCCCCACTGAGATCCCTTAGGTAATGCCAAGTCAGGGTCTCCATGAAAGTCAGTCCCGACATAAGCGTAGTCAATCATAATTAGTTGATCCCTCAGCCACTGGAAGAAATCTTGGTCATATTTGATGATTGGCATGACACCATGTCGGGCCATCAAATCCACCCATCTTTTCATCCAAGGATACTGTGGAGCAGGCATTCACCACTCCACATGATGTAGACGTAAGACAAGGACCCTCTCCAGGAAGAAGGATACCAAAATGGATCCATAGCCAAATTGTTTCAACCGACCATTCCTACACTTTGTCAGTTGTTTCTTCATGTTTTTCAAAAGAACCTCGCACCAATTGAAGACCCGGGGATCCATACACTCTATAGCATACTGAAAGTGGCTTTGTAAAGCCATGTGAGGATCCACACTCCCTGCCATCCGAGTGCTAGTGTAGATGATAGTTCTCAAAGGTAAATCTTGAACATCCCTAATGGAAACCTTGCCACTATGCTTTTCTGTACCTGGAACGCAGTGATGTGCAACATAATAGTCCATGGGTTCTCCACCACCTCTGCTTCCCGAGAGTGATACCTGAGAGCCTTGACATGATAACCTCATCAAAAATTAAATGTCATCAATCTCCAAGGTAAGTTTATACACACCCACATGAAAGGCTTGTTCATTGACGTCCCACATGCAGACTAGGTACTACAATAGCCTCAGTTGGGCTCTCATGCCCTGAACTTTGAAAAATTTGTGCAAACCACACTCCCGGAGTGCCATCACAGTGCCCAGGTCATTCCTAGTGAAATAATATTATTCCCCATGCTCACTTTCCCTCCACTCGAGCATAATGACTGATGAAAACCTACCAAACAACGTTAAAGGATGATTAGATTCATCAAAATTAAAAAATTGGAAGTTTTTCTAACTCTATTTCTCTTTTCAAAATTTGAGTTGCGGTCTTCGCAGGGGCTCTCTTTTCCATAGAGAAACATCGTCACACCTCGGTTGTAGAACCCCTGCGACGATTTGGGATCATCGCAGTTCATGATAGGGTGAGCCTGCAACGATCTCAAAGCGCAATGACCCCTAAAAAATCGACCTTAACTAAAAAATAAACCATTAAAAATGAAAATTTCAACCATGAAAAGAGAAAGGGGAAGGAGATTACATTTTTGACAGAAGCGGTTCGAGAAATGGTCCACCAGGCGCTCTGGGATTGTCGCTTGAAATTTGGAAGAAAATTGGGGTTTTTGGCACTATTTGGGTGAAAATACAAATGAAATGGTGAATAAACTATTTTGATCTATTTTATTCACTTTTTACCATTTTAAATTCAAAATTAAATTAATTTTTGAATATTTTTACCTATGCCCTAAGCCTAATGAACTTTGCAAAGTGTCTCTATTACAGGTTGAGAGATTTGAGGACAGGACGTTGGATATGGATCCTCCATTTTCGGTCGTTTTTGTGTGTTTTTATTATGTACATATACTTTTAGGGTTTTTTAGGAAAAACTCCAAGCACAGTCTTAATTCTTTCTCATGCTCATGAAACGATGAGAATGTAATCAAGTAACCTTTTATCACTTTTTCGAACTTGCATTGGTAATACGAAAAATGAACTCTACGGAGTATCCTTTAATCTCTTTTCAAGCTCCCTAAACTCGAAAAGATAGCCGAGCGACCTTGTTCTTTTCACGCTCGTAAAAGTGCTTGAAGAAAAACTCTGATGAGCGGTAGATTATCTCTTTTTCGGTCTCGTCAAACTAACATACGAAAAATGACATTTTGGAGTTTTCTTTAAGTGTTATTTTGACTCTCTAAACATGGAAAACCCCTGAGTTTTCTTTCGTTGGACTCGTAAAACAAGCACCGAAAGGTCCATACAGGACTAAACCACTCCTTCCTAGGGTTCATTACAAATACTCTGAGGGATTCATCTGAAGGATGAGCTTACATTACAAGCATATGTTATCCTCCTCAATATTGCATAAAAATAAAGAGGTACTCGCCAGAAATGGTAGGGGAAAATTGGGAAAGTAATGTATATCTGTATCTGTGTTAGTGGCAGTAAGTCGCTCTTGAACATGACACCCCCCTTCATCATTGTATCCGTGTTGGAAAATTCATTTGTCTCTTGTTTGACTATCCAAAATTCCATATGTTGGGTCTTCCTTGAGTCAATGCTGCCAATACAATTGTCATGTCGTTCATATGTTCAAGAGAAGTCTAACCTAAACAAGCCCTCTATCGAGTCGGCCATCTGCAGTCTTTAAAATTTATACCATGTCGACCTTCCTTGAGTCAGTTCCGAATCACTTCATACTCTAATCTACTTCAAATCTATTACATATTTCATGTCATTTATGTGGGATACATTAGGGCCCTCCTGTGACGAGTCCATAGATGATTTTAGGGGCTAAATTTCGCTCATGGGCTAATTTTCCATGGTTTTTCCCAAAAAATGATTTGCTATTCTAAAAATAATTCGCCCAAATTCTATAGGATAAAATTATTTTAACTTAAAAATCGCCAAAATTTTATACAAACTATATAAAATCCTTAGAAATTTGAATTTTTTTACAAAAATATCGCCAAACATTATAGTTGGCATATGAAGGATTAGTAAGATTCGCCAAGGTTTCTACATTTTAAAATAAATTTCCATCCTTAAAATCATCCCTGGACGAGTCTTTTCCTGTCGATTTCAACTCATTATCTGGGAACAAGACTTAGAAATCATTTAGTACCTTGGAACTTGCATGCCTCAATGAAAGGTATCCTTGCTTTCAACAATGGGTTCACATCATTGGACCTTGATTGGAAGATTCCATCGAGTGTTCGAATTCAACTCATTTATTCACATTCGTTGGATTGTACTAGAGTTCCTTGGGAGTCATTGACATCAATGGTGATTTCCCTCGTACTTGTTAACAATATTCATTAATGACCAATAATCAAGTGGTTTCTACTATGTTTGAATTCGACAATTGTAATCACGTGGCTAGATTCGTACTTCAGAACGATGGAAATGAAGACCCTGGATATCACCATATCGGTCCAGGTTACGACAAAGTATTCATGAGTTTATACTGACACATAGATCCACTGTGTATGTCTCATGGCTATGCCCGAATTTGAATTCTTTAGAGCATAGATCTACAATGTATTTATCATGGCTATGTTGAATGATGATGAAATGGATCCACAGTGTATGTTTGGTGGCCATGACTCACATGACACTTATGATTAGGGTCACTTCTAGTTTGAGTATGGGAATGCCTACCTTAGAAGATGGTATATTATTATGCAGATGCTTGATTGTTTGCAGGTTCCCGACCGATGCGCTCTTTCTTTTCGACACACACATTCTACAAAGAATTTAAGCTGTCATAGGTTCCAACTTAATGCTTTGGGGGGCATTCTGTTACACATTATTTTGGTCACCCCAATGATCAACTGCCGATATGTGTATGACTCACTTCTATGTTCCTTGAAGATACTAAAAGAGACTTTCTCCATGTGAAAAGTGAATTCTCTTTTCTTCCTTAAAAACTATGCCAAAGGAGATCGTTGCACCCTGCTCAATTCTTGGGGTGTGATGATTCTTGATCGTCGCATGCTACACCAAAACTGGACTGTGGTGTTGCCACAGGCAGCCTGTGCATGGGGTGCGACGATCCTCAAACAAGAGAAAAAGTGAAATTCACGAAGGTTCTAGAAGGGAATATTCTAGAAGATGAGGTAGCCTCTGATCGGTTTGGATCTTACTCGCTTTTCTGATTTAGTGGGATCATCCTAATCTCCTCATCCATCCCTCTTTCACCCTATATAAAGAGGGATCTCTCACGGGAAAGNTTGGAGGAAATGTGTGTGTGTTGAAGTAAAGAGCCATTGGAAGGGACCTTTCAACATCAAGGCATGGGTTGTATTCTCCACTTTCATTTAATATAATACAACAATACATTTATTCCCTATAAAAGTGTCTTATACATAGAATTCATTGGAATATATATATCGTTGTTCTCTCTCTTTGTTGGTTTGTGCTTCTTAACAGGTTCACCATCCCACAAATCCAAAGATGGAGCAACAAGGATGACACTAGTGAGGATCAAACGTCATTTAAATGGTATGTTATTTGTCCCTCTTTGAATTAGTTTATATGACAATGAAATCTAAGGAGAAAATTGTATTCTGCCCTGTTTTGTTCTAGCTTCTTGTTGAAGTTAGGGAGATTAGTTTGTGTTTGCACTTACCGATTTATCCGATAACAAAATTGGCGACCATACTGGAGTGAAATTTGCCCAAATTTGTCTTTACTTCATGGGGTGAACTTTTATTCTTGGTGAATGATTGGTTTGCATCTTTTAAGCGTGAATTTGATTGTTTCTCAAGTATTGAGAGTATTTTTCATAAGCTTTATAAGTTTTATCTTTTACTTCTTATTGCAAGGGTATAATCTCAAGGCTTTGTCCTTGAGTTCTTGCTAGATAAGTTGGATTGATATTTTTGAGTTTTCGATTGATTCTTTAAGTTTTGGATTGTTGTTGATTGGAAAACAATTTTTGTTTGCATTCGACAAATAAGTTTTCTTATCTTTTCACTTTTTGTTTGCATTATGAGTTTGGTTTGGGAAATAATGTTGTGAGTGCATTGATCTTCTTGGACAATTCTTTTTTTTTTGGATTACATCTCTTTTTTGATTTGAAAAGGAAAGGACTTAAGTTTATTCTTCTATTTAGTAGTCTTTACGAGAATTTTTTTTCATTAACATATTTGTTGAGAAAGAGAAAATTGGAAAATTTAGTAGCTTTGATTGTTTGGAATCAATATCATTCAAAGATTGAGAAATTGTGCTTTGTAACTTTTTGTACTCTGGAAAGAGAAACCTTCTCCCTATTGTAATTAGAGTTCATCGAACGAAACGATTGCATATGATCTCTTTTTGCATTTTATGGGGTAAAGGTCAAATACATCATCAGTTTCATCTCTGTTTCCCTTTTTGAGTAAGCAACATCCATTAAAATTCAACGTAATTTTAAAATATATCTAGAAACTTTTATTTTCTAGAACTTTTATAAACCAACATTAGCTAGGATAACGCTTTGGAATAGGTTGTGAGCCACACTTTCCAAAGCATCAAAACACACAATAGTATCTTGTGATAGGGAGAGTTTAAATCCACTTGCTACATTTTGTCCTGGGAAGCCCTTCTAGCACAAGGGTCAATCACGAGGTTGCATTAGGGTCGACAGAGTTACTCACCCTTTTTTTTTGGTCTTAGTGTAGAGATTACACGTATTATTGGGGGGCACTTGAGAAGAAAATCATGTGTGAACCTTCTCGAGGAGATTTTGGACTTAGATACCCTGCCCTTGCACGTGGATCGAACTGTTGATTGCTTTCCCAGGCATCATTGTCATAATTGGTAACCTTAGTGGCCTATCTCTTTAGAGTATTTACACGAGGTGACTGTGGAGGGGCAAGTCTTTATGGTACATGGAATTGATGTTGGCCAAACTCACTCGGGCTCCTTGGGGGGTATACCCACGATTATGTGTGGGAGCTTGCACTAGGGTGTAAGTCCGTTAAGTAGGTCGTCAACGTAAATTTTCCACCCGCTTTATCCCAACCCCTTCTTGTCTTGATTTCATGACATTGGATTTCATCAACAACTAGTGACTTCGAAATAAGAAGGTTTGTTTGCATGTTTGATATCTAGATTTTATTGGTGAGTGTTGTTTGTTTCTCTAGTTGGCCATAGATTTGTTTCATTATTTATTTGGTGCGACCAACATCAGCCCTCGAAGTTCACGTAGGATGCAAGGGTTACCTCTGGAAGTGTCGAAAGAATACGATCCTTTTCTTCCTAACTCACCAGAGGTTCCTTCTCCCGAAGGAGCAGTCAATAATGATGTATCCTCTGAGATTGGAAGTTCTACTCCATTGGAGGAATCAACACTTCCCGTAAATATGTTATTGAGTGTTATACAAGATCCACTTTTGCACCGAATAAACTCGTCAGGAGACATTGTCGCTGAAGACTATACTAGAATACCTATTGGACCTTACGCAGAGTCTGGTATAGATTATCCACCCTTTCAGAGTGAATCGTTTGGAACCCCATTTCATACTGCTAGAATTTTTAATCCTGGCTCAATTCTCGTTCGTTCTTTTTGGAGGACCTCCTCGGGACATGATATTTTTGATAAACTAGGAATGAGCCCAAATCAACCTATGTCATCACATACACCTGTGACTTCCACTACTTATACAATATATTTAGATCATTTTACTGGCACAACCAGTAATGTTGTCACAGTTTTCGACCAGTTTTTGGTTGGTTCTCATACAATTCTTCCCCTCCATCTCACTAGCTCTATCATGGTCCCACAAGTTACACATGTTTTTGTCAGAAGTCCGTTCATAACTCAAGATCCTATTGGAATTCCACTTCCGTCTAGATCAGGTCCACCACTTCCATCTAGGTACAACGCTCTTAATACTTCTATTGCTAATCCTACCCAGAGTCCATTCGAAGGGCCTAATCTTTTATTCCACCTGGGTATAATGCTGCTAGCGGTTTTGTTCCTACACCTACCCAGGTTCTCTCCGGAGGGCCTAACGTTCCTCCTCCACCTCCACCTGGAGGATCTAATCATCCTAGACCAAGTAGCTGCAATCAATTTGGAGGCACAAGTCATTCTATTGCTTCTAGTTTTCAAATTCCTATTGGAGGCCAACCTCAAGTTGGGGGAAAACCCTAAGTTGGGAGTCTAAACCTAGTGTATGGACAATATACACCTGGATTACAATTGCAACCTTGGAATTTTCCTTTCCAAGGCAATCAACAACCACTTGGGGAGAAAAATCCTCAAGTAAATTCTTTTGTACCCCCTAATCCCAGGCAACCATATCCAAGCTTTGTAAATCCTACCTGGGGTCAAGATTTTCAGTCTAACGCTCCGTTCCAAGGTAGTGTACCTAATCAACCAACACATGTTAGCTACATGACTCAAAACCCTCCACCACTGAATTTGACAAGACCCTATAACTATCTACAGACTGCTTATGGTCCTACTGGTATACCTACGGGATTACCTCCTCAAAATTACCAATTTCCTCAAGTGAACAAACAATTGTCGTTTCTTGCTACTTTAGATTTACTAGATTTATCTAGGATATTGAATGATCCTATCTTGCATTCTCCTTATTGGTCGGTCATACCTGCCAAGTTACCATAAGACATTCCTAAGTTTGATGATCGATTGAGAGAAGACCCAAATAATCATGTCATGACATTTCATCTTTGGTGTTCATCTAACTCCTTGATGGATGACTCCATTAGATTACGTATTTTCCAACAAACTCTTACGGGATCGGCCACCAAATGGTATATTGAATTACCCTGAGGATTCTTCAATGATTTCAACACCTTAGCTATGGATTTATTAACACATTACCAGTTACCGATACGATATGAGACAATAACCAAAATTTTGAGTTCATTTAAACAATCCTCTTCTACTCGTATTTCAGATCATATTCACGAGTTGAGGAGGAGAAGACGCTTAATTAAAGTTCCCATTCCCAACCAATTATTGGCTGAGTGGTTTACCAAGTCACTCATCGGTCCTATAGCCCATGATGTTTCCATGAGTGGTGTCGTCACTGAAGAGTAGACGATTAGTTGTGCTCAATACTTGGATCTAGTTTATTCACAAACATGCACACTATATGACTTGATCCCTGATGCTCCTCACCCATCTACAAATCCAACCCCAACACCTCTAGTAGCTTCTCATGTTGCCGATGGTGTGATTGGAACTTTTCATGCTAAGATTCAGTCCAAACAAGCCTGTCATTCCAATCCCAAATCTACTACTTCTAATGTACAAAATGTTACTCCTCTGACTCCATTTCCTGGTAAAACCTCTGAGGTTAATACGGTTTAGTCTATACCGACCGGTAAAAATAAAAATAAACAGAAAGGGAAGGGTAAAAATAAAGAGGATACAAATAATAATCAACAATCCGATAAACCCAAAACTTAACCTTCCGATGATAAAGAAAATTGTTATCCTTGTCTTATCTGTGGTGAGGATCATTATACGAAAGATTGTCTGTGACGTGCTGAGGTTACTAAGTTCCTGCAAGGGATCGAGACACCTCCTACACCCACCGCTTTGTCACAACCTTTTCCTTCTCAGCAGCAGGCCCAATTGGTTATTCATGACCAACCTTCTCCCTCTACCACATCTTATGTACTCATGTGTACTGGTGACTCCAAGAAGAGTGAAGTTGCAGTCACTACTCGAGACAAAGATTATTCTCCTTCAAAAGAGAAAGTCGATGATTCACCACCTCCATTACTTCAACCTCCTCCATTGAATTCACCTCCCAATGGTCCTCTTCATCTCGAACAACCGAGTCTATATATAGTTATTCGTCCTCCTCCTAAGGGATTTTTTCATAAGTCATCATTTAACCCCCATGCACGTGCCACTCAAAACTACAGTATTGTAGAATATCTTGCACAAGCACCTTCTGCGATGTTGGCTCTCGAAGTCCTTCAAATTTGTCCTACACAACGAAAGGCACTGTTAAAGGATATTGGTGGAATTGATCCTACTGATACAAACTTGATAATCTTCGACTTGGAAGATCACATTCCAAGAATCCCTCATCAATTAAAATTTCAAATACAAGTCATTGTGGAAAATAAGAACATTTGTCAAACCATTTTTGATGAAGGAGCTTTGACTTGCATCATCTCTGTTACTTGTTGGAAAGCCATTGGCTCTCCCGCCCTTACTGAGTCACACAATACTCTAAAATATTTTAATGGTACAAGATTTAAACCTTATGATATTCTTCCTTCGTTATCTATTGCCTTAGAAGGCAAGGTGGTTACTATTGAGGTTGAGGTGTTTGATGCACCTCTCGATTACAACCTTCTACTTGGTCGTAATTGGATTGATTCTATGAGTGCGGTTATTTATACTCTTTTCCATGTGATACATTTCCCTCACCAAGGAAAAGTTGTTACCATAGATTAGCTCGCCTTCTTTAGTTCTGATTCATGCACTACTAACATTCCTTTCATTGCAAAAACGTTTCTTGGTTATGAGAATGTCGGTGTGGGTATTTTAAAAGATTCATCGTTAATGGGAACTTTTCCCATTCCACCACCTGATATTCCTCCTCTTTTTGTCGCTTTGATTAACATGATCTTGACCATTGTTAGAAAAACCCCTGAGTCTTATGACCCTTGGATAATCCCTAGCTCTGATGACTGTCTTCATTATGGCGATTGAATGCCTTTAAGTCTGGTGGAATTGGCTTATCAAGCTATTCAATCGACAACTCCTTCTCCTTGTTCTCTCTTAGATATGTCTCCTAATCCGTTTCATGTGGTATTTCACACCAATGAGATGATCATGACAGTTATGTCCATGGAAGATACCCCATGGGATGATGGGCATCATCATTTTGTCCTCTTCCTGCAACCCGAGACTCTAGAGAGTTATCAACAGATTTCAAATATGTCTATTGTTTTTACTATTCCCCCTGTTCCTGAACCAACACGTGATTTTTGTACGAAAGGAACTTGAGAAATATTTCACCCACTATCCCTCTAGATATTTCGACTAAACCTGGAATCCTGGAAAATGTTCATATTGGTGCCTCATGTTCTCCCGATGAGGTCCAAATTTACAAGGCCCTTTTCCAAGAATTTTGTGACGTTTTTGCATGGAGTTACGAAGAGATTCCTTGAATTGATATAGATATTGTTGTACATGAGATTAATACTTACCCAAACACTAAACCCGTTCGACAGAGACTTCGCCCAATACATCCACACAAAGCTATTGCTATTAAACTCAAAGTTGAAAAACTTCTTAAAGTCGGTTTTGTCTACCCTGTAGCGTTAACTGATTGCGTGTCTAATCTTGTTCTAGTTACGAAAAATCAAGGCATGATCCGTGTTTTTGTTGATTATAGGGATATCAACAAGGCTTGACCCAAAGATATTTATCCAACCCCTTTCGTTGATCGTATCATTGACAATTGTGCCGGGAGTGAAATCTTCTCTTTGATGGATGGATTCTCCGGCTATAATCAAATCAATATTTTATCTGCAGATCAACATAAGACCATTTTTATTTTCTCTTGGGGAACATTTGCATACAATAAACTCCCTTTTGGTCTCAATAATGCTGGTCCGACTTTTCAACGTGCTATGTCTTATGCTTTCCACGATATTAAGCACATTGTACAATGTTACCTAGATGACTTACCGATGCATTCCATGTGTCGTCAAGATCACCCGACACATTTACGAGCCATTTTCCTTCTCTTTCGATATTATCGCATACGATTGAATACACATAAATGAGTTTTTTGTGTGGAGTCCAAACAACTTCTTGGTTTTATCATTTCCACACATGGCATTCTGGTGAATCCTTTGAAGGTTGAAGCTATTCTCAATTTACCTCCTCCTTCTACATTTTGCCAACTCCAAAGTTTGCAAGGGAAGGCAAACTTTTTACGTCGATTCATCCCCAATTATGCTGAACTAACGAAAGTTTTCACTCGACTTCCTTAGAAGGGTCACGATTTTGTATGGGTCGACACTGCCAACAAATCCCTTGAAGCTTTGAAACTTGCCTTAACTCGTACACCACTCTTATTCCCCCTCGATTATAGTCGAGATTATTTCTTATACTTAGCTACTTCGGACTATACCATATCTATGGTTCTAGTCCAAGAGGATGATTCACATGATTAACATGTTATCTATTATTTTAATCGAAGTCTCACGACCACCGAAACAAAATATATGCATGTGGAGAAACTGGCCTTGGCAGTTGTTCAATATGTTCAACGTTTTCGTCATTGTATATTATTGCACCAAACCATCATCATTTCCGATTGCAACCCTATGCAACATGTTAACTCTCAAAAACGCACCGGCATTTTTTGAAGGAAATATGCCTAATCTTGAAGGGAAATTTTCACTAGCTTCCCTAGATACAAATCCAAATATTATTGTACCATTGGAAAGATTACAATATGTAGATGTCGATCGACTATTGGAATGTGCGAAACGGATATTCCATGGCTGAGAAAATTGATTTTTACCAAAGGCATTTTTTGCTGGAAATTTTGACTTTCGGTGGTTTAGGCGAACAGGACGACTGTTCATTAACCACCGAAAGCTGCGCTTTCGGTGGTAAATTC